>BJCM01197949.1:0-16154 GCA_018326385.1 Flaveria bidentis
GGGGGGGGGGGAGGAGACGGGAATCATCCGCCCATGCTTATCACTAAGTGAAAACATAGTGGCTACACTATAAACTATGATTTTTATACCATTATCCAACTTAGTACCCCCATTATACTAATACACAATTGTAAAGGTCGATTGGTTTTTTTTCAGTTTTTATTCTATCTCAATAACTAATATATGCAATACTTAGCAAATTTGAATCAAAAGTTGCTTCGTGTTTAGTGGTTAAGTTTTTTTATCTTCTAAACAATAACCACAAGAGAAGCTAAATAGTTTTTTTTTCTTTTTCATTTTTGTCAAATACAATTCCTTACAAATTTAAAACACAACTTGACCCTTAACCCAAAGCAACTCAGGTCAAATTTAAAATGTTTCCGTGATTAACTTTATATACGCTTACTTTTCGATGTAAATTTGTATGAAATCGCATCGCTAAATTTGTATGAAATCACGTCGGGTAGGTCAATATAATACGCTTTCATTTACTCTATACTTTGAGATAAATTAAGTCTGGAAACGAGCAGGAACGATTGTAAGTCTTTGTTCCGACATAACTTTTGTTTGAAAAAAAATTGAGTCAAATATAATACGTTTTCATTCAACGATATAAATTTGAGTCACTCTACGTATTGACGTAAATATAGTTTAGAAACTACTTGAATCGATTGCAATCTATATTTTTTCACGCCGCGTACGTCCATACGAAGCCGGCTACGCGCGGCAGGAAAAATATCCAGTTGTAGCTTAATAGTAAGTGTGAGATGACAGAAAATTTTTTTACTACTAATAATTCCCCGCTTAGTGATGACCATTTCTAGGTCACCTCCAACAGTTACTATTGTGTAATTCTCTCGTAACTTGTCCTTATTTTTTTACTTCTCTCTCTCTGATAATAACTTATATAAGAAAATAACTTTTATATTTATTCAATTTTTTAAATTTTAAATTATATTTATCATCAATTTAATTGTCCTTATTTTTTAACTTCTCTCTGATAATAACTTATATAAGAAAATAACTTTTATATTTATTCAAATTTTTAAATTTTAAATTATATTTATCATCAATTTAATTGTTAATGGTTACATAATTTATAAATTATCGTTACTAATTAATATTTATTTTTTGTTCAACCTATGTAATATACGAGTTTTTTAACCTGACTAATTTAATAGCGTTACATAAGCAAACCAATGTGTGGGACTATCATTAAACTATTCGGATCGATATACAAAATCCCAAGGATAGTTCTTAGGATTAAACATTTATGTAAACTTGCTTTTAGTTTTTTAAGTAATCATTGTTTACCAATGAAGGGTTACATCTGTATTTATCGGTAGTTGAGAGACGGGTAAGAGGCGATTAAGCGCCGTTGTATTGGATGGTTCTGGCATGTTAATTACCAATAACTAACTTAAGTATCACTATTTATTATTGTATTTATCGGTGGTGGAGAGACGGGTAAGAGGCGATTAAGAGCTGTTGTAATGGTTCGGGCATGTTAAGTACCAATAACTAACTTAAGTATCACTATTTATTATTGTATTTATCGGCGGTGGAGAGACGGGTAAGAGGCGATTAAGCGCCGTTGTAATGGTTCGGGCATGTTAACTACCAATAACTAACTTAAGTATCACTATTTATTATTGTATTTATCGGTGGTGGGGAGACGGGTAAGAGGTGATTAAACGTCGTTGTAATGGTTTGGCATGTTAACTAGCAATAACTAACTTTAGTACCACTATTTATTTTTGGGTTATACAATAATAAATGCATATTATATCGAAATCTTAATTTATCTATTATTAATAATGCAAATGCTAGGATAATAATTTAACCTAACCATCTCCCCTTTCATTTTGATTTATTTTTTCATGCCTTAACTTTCTTCATTCTTCTTGTATTTTCCTAAATTTGAATAATTCTCACTTTCTTCATTCTTGTTGTCTTTTCCTAAATTTGAATTATTCTTACACTTGCAGTGCTATCCACCAGGATGTTTCTTCTTTCATATCCTTCATAATTGTATTCATCCTTGCTCACTTGCTTGATCAACATGTTGTTATTGATTTTATCTGCTTGCTTGATGTTAGTTACTTTATACTAAACTTGTGAATGTTGCTATGAGACATGTTTTGATGTTGATTCTTGTATACTTGCTAATTTGCTAATCGATTCAAAGGTGAACCTGCCTTGCTTTCTTCTTTCTACTTGTTGAATCTTGCATCAGATCTTGTGAATTCTTTCTTGCTCACTTGAAAACAAATTACTTGCAATAATCCATACCGGGTTTCATTCTGTTGCTGCTGATCCAAAAGATAAGACACTTTCTTGATTTGTTGCCACTCACGTCTTTCTTGTTTATTTGCTTGTTCTTGTTGTTCATTAAAAGATCAAGTTCTTGCTTGACTTGATTTCTTGACCAAAATTGGCCCTTGACTTGTTTTTAAAACTTAATGGTCTTCTTGCTTGCTTGCTTTCTTTCTTTGACCAATATTGATCTTTACTTGCTAATTTGAATCAAAGTGGTCTACTTGCTTTTGTTATTTGAACCAGAGCCGACTCAATATTTCTTGAGTCCTAAAACAAAACAAAACTTTGAGGCCATCGCCTATATATTATTCTTAAAGACCATTGCCTTGAACTATCGATATAAACAAATTTGATTGTAGTTTGAACGAAAACAACTTAGGACATAAAACAACATAATTAACTTAAACAAAATCAATGGAAAAAACATATTAAATGATAAAGAAGCAACAATTTATTAAGATAAAAAGATAAATCAATTGCAAATATAGATTAAATCAAAACAAACAATAATAGATTAGATAGGTAATAGAACAATGATAGATTAAAACAATTGAGGATAAATCAAGATCAGACAATAATAGTTAGTAGATTAGGTGATTAATTGCAAAAAAAATTATAATTGATGAATCTAATAGAACCATTAGCGGTGAACAATCGATAAACTTTTCATCAACTAAGTTTTGAAAGTCGACCTCGATAAATCAAGTTTTGTAAGTTAACCTCGACAAACCTTCAATAATTTTGTTATTCTTTTCATTTATCTTTAAAATCAAAAATATTGATTGGATTTTCATATATATTTTTAGCTTGAATTAGATAAACGTATCACTACAAGAATTTGACCCTATAGCGACAACAAAAGTCGTCGCCATAGACTCCATTTGTCATCGCCATAGCCATGGTAACCACAAGCTCGTCGCCATAGGTCTCATTTTTGTCGTCGCCATAACCTTTGTCTCCATAGATGTCTATGCCGACGACAAGTCGTCGCCATAGTTTTGTCGCCATATATTCTGATATTTAATTACTTAAGTAAAATTTTTTTTAAAGGTATTTGTTTTAAGTTTAAAAAGAATTTTTTTTTAGATTTTCCTATTATCCTCCCAATATTACAGGTTTTAATACAGATTTGTACAATCAACTAAATGCTATTATATCTTACGCATACCTACATGAATATAATATGATTCAAGTTACATACCAAAAAACAAAACTACTAATGTAAATATTTTAAATTTTTACAAACCAAAAAAATTAACTATCTAATTGTCGTCATCTTTATCATTATCGGGATTTGATTTTCTTGTTTCAAATTCATCCATTCTTTCTTGCATTTCACGCATTTGTTGCCTTAAGGCTTCCATTTCCCAACACCTCTTGTATGACCACGTCTTTGTCCTAAGACGAGCTCTAATCATTCTATCTCGTTTACGGGTGACTCGCCCGCCTCCATTTGCATTTGGGCATATTGATTTTTAATTTTTACCTGCATTTTTAAAGAACAAAATAAAAAAAATTAATAATATTTTTATGAAATTTCACTAGCATAGTTGCTGTAAAATGGAAACCAACATGTTTAATTATAAATATATATAAGATAATAATTCTTAAATTTCAACATCTAAACCAACAATGCTACTAATAATATTCATTTTAACTTAATTGATGTGTGTTCGGGTAATTTTGACCCCTTTAACTAAAAGCACAAACTAATATAGTAACAAGATATCAAAATCAAAAATCTAGTGGCGTATGTTTGGGTGATTTTGACCTATTTAATGTAAACAACATACTAAAAAAACAATATACTAACAACATATTAAATCCAATTAAACTACTAACAACATACAAAAACATGATAACAACATATTTAACAAATTATAAAAATAAAAGTTTTAAACTTACCCAATCATCTTCTGCCCCCGGATTGACCCATCCAAACCCTTCCTTGTAATGTGCTCTCCTCCATGTCTTAATGTACCCAATCATCTTCTGCCCCCGGATTGACCCATCCAAACCCTTCCTTGTAATGTGCTCTCCTCCATGTCTTAATGTGGCTCGGGGTCCCATTAACTAAGAATTTCATTCTTACCACCCAATCAATTGGTATCAGAGCATCGACTCTCGGTTCATCTTCAGATCTACTCAGATCTGAATTGAAACTCGATTGATCTGGTGATTGAGTTACTATTAGAGAGGTCGTCTACCTCTAATGTTTTGTTAATCAGTATTCATGCTAAATCTCATATGAAACATCAACAAGCTATTGTTCATCCGAACCCAGTCTCAAGAACACATCTGTGAACAACTTGCTCTAACAAAAAATCATAACAAAAACATCATTAACGTAATAATCTTCACACCATCAAAATCAACAGAATAGTTATAGAAGGACTCTCAACAAAACATTGTTACTATTCATCAAATCTGAACACATAGACTGTTTTGGACCAGTTGGACTTAAAAATTAATCTAATTATTATTCCAACAAGTTAAAAAATAGTTTATCACAATGGACTCTCATAATTTTTTGAACTTGGTCATACTCCTAAACCTCCTATGCTTTACGTAATGGAAAATCAGGTTTATGAATTATATTACAGGTGTAGATCCATATTATTGGATATCCATATGCAAAGGACCTCACATCCCTGTGAAACTCTCGGCTAACCAAGCTGTTTTGTACAAAACATCAAGAATACCCATTGAAGATCTAACTCTTGATGATTATGATTACATAAAGATAAAGATTGGTCTTAAAGCATATTCCATTCTCACACAAGCCTTGAAAATGAATATGCTAAAAAGACTTGAGAAATATGGAACATCAAAAGCTATTTAGGATGCATTGCTGATCATGTGTGAAGGCAATAGTGAGGTAGCTGAAATCAACAAAGAGAAGTTGGTCAATCAATATGAAACCTTCCATCACTTTAAGAGGGAGTCAATCTCTACACAACTACATAGATTTGTGTAGTTGGTAAATTATCATGAGATTATAAGGGTTACATACACAGTAAAGGAGCTGAACAAGAAGATGTTACACAGTCTCCTTGAAAGTTAGAAGCAAAATATGACCATGCTAAAAAACACACTTTATCTGGAAAGCACCACTCTGGATATAATGATTGTAAAAATTGAAGCTCTTGAACTTGATGAAAGGAGCGAAAACCTTGGTGGACCTCAAGTCATTGAAGCCTACAAATTTCCATCAGATATTCATTCTGTGGAAAATGCATTCATCACTAAAGAAGATCATTTTATCTCATCCAGAGATCAACAAAATCAAATGGATTCATTGCTACTCCATCAATCAACAATCCTTCAACCTCATCTCAACCAATTGGGTTTACTGCCACTCCTTCAAGTATGCCTGAAGACTAGAGATCTGAAGAGCAAAAGGCCACTTACAATGCCTTTGTTGCAAGTTTTGAAGCCTACTTAGGAGGAAGACTCACTTCTACACATTTAATCCAAGATGATCTAAAAGAAATGGATCTTGATGATATAGAAGAGATGGATCTACAGTGGCAGATGGCTATAATAGCAATGAGAGCCAAAAAATTTTTTAGAAAAGGAAGGAAGCTAAGTCTAACTGAGTATACCAAACTTGGATATGATAAATCTAAAGTTAAATGCTTCAACTATGGCATGACCGACCATTTCTCAAGAGAATGCAATGCTCCAAGAAGAAACAACAACAATTTTCAAAGAATCTCTTAGGGCCAATCATCATTACAATCGAGCTCAAGATTCCAATCCAACAATCAACAACACTATCATCATCAACAAAAACAACAACAACATCAACAACCATACCAAAGTCAGCCACAACTGACCAATAAAGCCCATGGAAGCAAGCAACCTACTTCAAATGCCCTTGTCATCAGACAAGATGGAGTATATGATTGGAGCCTGTATGTTGAGGAAGTAAAGCCTCAATTTAAGAATCATACTTTTATGGCTTACATCAATGATGGCCCAACTCTAATGCCATCTGAGGTAAAATTTAATCTTTGTAGTGACAAATGCATTGCTGAATTACAGGGATAACGTGAGCACAATCATAAATTAGCTACTAAGATTAAAGAAGAAAAGGTAAAATCTGATATGCTAAAAAGAGAAATTAAAAGTTTTGAAATAAAAATCAGATCACTTGCATGATCGTTTAGGGTAGTTGCAACACAACACACAATGAGGGGAGATAGTTTAGAACACTTAACAGATCAAATAGGAAACTAGTAACACAAGATTGACACTTAGAACACTAGAAAATATGAGATAGAACAAGAACAGAAACAACACAAGTATTTTGGTTTTCAAGGATGTTGTATATTTCTCTCAAGTTCTTTTACAAGTGTACAAGAATAAGTTACAAAGACATGAGATACTTATGCTACAACCCACAACCAACCATACTTTGATGGCTAGACGAATACATGATCTAGACAACAACAAAATCAATGTAGAGTCAAAATGCAAATTGCCTTCTGACTAGTGACTATGACATGCCATAGCTCACATCCTAATATATTACAAAAAGGATAAAAGTATATAAAGTAGAAAGTAAAAGACTCAAGACCTTAATATACAATTACCAAAAGCATGGACCTTTCACCAACTTGTGAAAGTTGGTGAGGCAACAGCGTTGCAGCGAAAAATGGTCCAACTTTATGGAAAAAGTACATCAGATAATAACACGTCTTCAAAAGTCTTCGAAAGATAATTTGTCTTCACTTCTTGGCTTCGTATGACTTTGTACTTGAAGCTTCAGAAGACTTCACTTTAAGCTTCGGAAGATGTTGTTCATGGATTCGGAAGATTTTACACTTCGAATAATTTCTAGTGCATGGTGTAAAACTTCTGAAGCATTCTACTTCAACACTTAGTGCATGCATGCAGGATAGACTTCAGGATGTTATTAGATGTTTTGGATGCATCAGATTTATACAGTACTTTAAAAACTCCCCCTAGGCTGATGCTACCAAAACATTTAAAGACTTCAGATATCAACAGTCCTCATCATGATAATGACCAATCCTTTCTTCATTAGATGGTCAGGATCACTCAAACTCTTATAGTATCTTCTCATCTTAAAGAGATCATGTAGAGGTAGATTGACCATGTCTTTCCATGCATAGACATCTTCAACACCTTGATCTTTGATAACATGCCATCTCTCTGGATTAGTAGTGTAAGTCCAGGATAAGATGGGTCTTCCTGATGTCAAATGAACTACTTGAATAGGAGTTGTTGGAGCTTCCTTTTGTTGCACATCCTCAGGATGTTCTTACTCATCCTAAGGTTTGGAAATGGATGCCTCTTTGTTCTTCTTCTTAGACTTTGGTTTAGAAGCCATCCTTTTTCTCCTCTTTGAACTCTTTAACTAAGGAGACTGGCTTGCAACACCTTATTGATCATCCTTGTCTTTTTAAGTTGGGTCTTCCTCTCTCACAGGTTGAGTTTGAGAGGGGACAAAACCCTACCGTGGATCAGAAGATGAAGCTTGCTGAGACTGAGCAAGAGGTCCAGGTTGTGTTATCTTAAAAGGTTCAACCTTAACCTTCACTTCTTAAGGTACCTGACTTGGTGGGGAGTGTAAGCCAACAAATTATCCTCTTATAATCTTATGCTTGATCACCCTAATAGAGACATAGGGCCAAGTCTCCTTCTGGAGAATCCATATAGCTTCAAGAAGCTCATCATTCTCTGCCTATCAACATACTTCTTTTGGCTTTTCTGGATGATGACTCTTGACTTGGTTGCTTCTTCCCTGTTCTTCCTCTTTGTCACCTTTTGTTCTTTGAGCACTTGAAGTTCAAGTTTCTTGAGATACTCAAACTTAATGTACTCAAAGGAAAAAGGAAGAAGTACAGTTGCATGCTAGAGACCTGTAGCACTCAGGTAGTTGATCATGTTTTGTCTATCTGTTTCTTTGTCTACCCGAGGTTCTTGTGGAGCCACAGTCTCCTGCACAGGACTTTCTTGAACTGGTGAGAGAATATAAACATGTTTGTAGAGTCTTTTTAGTCTCCTTTCTTCCTTAATATGAAGGAACAAACTTGCATCCACTACTTCCTTCCTTTCTTTTGACATTTCAATGTTAGCAAGTTCATTCAACTCTTTTAAGGGGAGGGAGATGATGTTATCAACATCATAGTTCCTGGTATGTAAATAAGTGATTCGGACTGCCCTTAACTCATCATCTTGAGTTTTTGGTTTAGGGGCAGCCCTAATTGCAGCTTGCATGAAGCTAGCAGACCCAACTAAGAAACGTTCTCCCCTTAGCTTCCTTTCCCCCCCTCTCTCTCTCCTCCTCAATCTCATTAGGAGTTAGAATCATTTTCCCTTTGTCACCAATAGACCTTTGTGACTCAGGTTGGGGAGAGTTTAGCCTTTATTGCTTGGAGTAGCATCCATGCTCTAGCTAAAGAGATATTAAGATACACCTTCACCAGCATGTGTCTCATCAAGGGAATGGATTTCTGAAGCTGTTGTTGGTGTGACAGGGCTCTCAGAATCTATCACTAGACCTTCAGTCAAGATTTTCCCTTTGAAGTTAATCTAAGGGTCTGCCTCAACATCCAGTTGACCAATGGCATTACCTGATTTGCTTTGTCTCCTTCTGAGGCTGAACTCTTTAGTGATCCTATCTTGAATCCTTTGAGCTAACTTGTTAGCTTGTCTAGATTGGATTGACAAGTGGCATGTTTATAAGGTCAAGACCTTCATAGTAGTTCAAGATCTGAAAATTGAACACCTTTTGTTGCCCTTGAACTCTTTGAAGAATGATGGTTCTTTTGCTTGTATCATACCTCCACCCAATTATATAGTTGGAAGTTCCTTGAGTTAGGGATGAGATAGCCCTTGGAATACATTTCTCAAAGAGATCCTAAATGAAAAAGTTTAGAGAGTCCACATTAATGTGAACTTGAGGAAGTTGTTGAGCATGGGCAATTTCAAATAAGGATGGTGAGTCCTCAAAGTCCATGCTCTATGAAGAACTCCCAAGTTCTGTGATTGTAATGACTTTCTCCCCCTTTTTCGTAGCATCACCCTCTTGCATAGGTGAGCTTGGAGTTAGGTCAATTACATCCATAGGTTCTTGTGTCCTGGATGAGCTCCTCTTAAAGGTCTCCCAACTAGTTTCTCCTTAAGATAAGATATCTCAAGTTGCTGATCATTAACCCTATTTTGTAAGGTAGTCACCTGAGATTCCAAGTGACTAACCTTAGAGACTAAATAGGTGTATGTTTTGGACAGTTTTTGCACCTTTAGTCTCAGATTCCCCTCCTCTTCATCAGAAAAGTCATTAGGGGATGAGATAAATAAACCAAAGTCCTTAGTCTTAACACCAGGATCATGTTCTTGGCTGTTGGTCTTCCTCTAATCACTAACAACTTCAGATGGAGTGTCAGTGGGTTGAGTTTCCATGGTTGAGGTCTTAAAGATGTAATCACTTGCAGAAGTGAGAGCCTCTTCCATATGGATCTCCTGAACAGGGTCAGGGAGATCCACCTTAGTGGTAGGTAGATAATATGGGCTACACAGGGGAGAGTTAGGAGCACTCATCTCTCTTTGAGTGGGGGAAAAATAGAGAGATTTATGATACTCACTAAAACCCAGGTCTTCATCATCATAGAAGTCAAGGCTAGGGATTGGTTGGTTGAGATCGAAAGGCTGGGATTGTAACTTCCCCCTGAAGGTTGTTCACTTGAGTGGTGAGACTCAGAGTGAAGCCTTAAGGTTGTTGGGCTAATGAGCTCATCAGGCTGAGCATGAGGAACCTCAACATTGATTCTTGAAGAGATGGGAGTTGTTTGTTCCTCAAGGGAAGTGGGAGCTCTAGTGTTCACTTCCTCCTATGTGGGTAGTAGTATGGGGGCCGGCATAGACTGAGTAGCTTGTGCATGGGTTCTTTTGGATCTTATTTGGTAGGTGAGGGTGATTTGTGGTTGTTTTGGTGGTTGAGAGATAGAAGGTGTGGGTTCAACACTAGATTGTGTTGCTAGGTTGTCACCTTGAGTAATGAGCTATAATATTTTGGGGACAAGGGCTATTTCTACCCCGGAGAAGCCAACAGTTGGCTTCTTCAAAATTTTAAAGATATCAGGCTTCATCTGTCCAAGTTTAAGAATATTATCTATTTCCCTTAACTATGAGCCCAGTTCATAGTTAAAAATGTGTTGAACATATGTAGGAAACATAAAATACTCTAAGGAGTCCAAGTTAACAATAAATTTGTATAAACAAACTGAAAGTACCTAAACTTGACCTCCTAAACCATCCCATGCACTATAAAGGAGAGAGCTTCAGGAATCTGGTCCCAACCCTCATGCTTGTTGGACAACCTATGGATGACCAAATGAAGTAAGTACTTCCACTAGGAGGAGACCTTCCCTTTCCTAAAGGTCTTGATAGAGAAATATCTTTCATAGCCCATCTGCTCAAAGGAGTGGTTAACAGCTTCTTTGGGAAAGGACAATTCACCTTTCTCATCATCTAGCTTAAGGTGGGTGTTGATGATAGCTGGAGTGATGAAGATTTTCCTTTCCCACACTGTAGCAGACAATGCCTTCTTCCCATCCATGATGAACTCTTGGCAGGTCTTCTAGAATTTAAGCAAATAATCCTTATACAGAACATGATCAATGGTAAGGGAGGTGGAATAATTGGACCAAGACAAAAACTAACAAACCTCCAAGAAATGAGGATCTTTCTTAAATTGCAACAGAGCAACCAGATTATGTGTTGGATTCTTTATGCCCAAGACACATAGAACATTGATGTGGTTAGTATGTTTTGTGATGATATAATGAATCCCTAATCTTTCAAGGTTATATCTTACATGCTTATGATTAAACCTTGAAAGATAGATGTCAAATGGTTGATTATTTTTGTTTGGACAAAAACCCTAGATTCTTGGTTTATGTTGGCCGAAAATTTTGGGTTAAATGGGGATTTATTTTGGTTCTTAAATGTTGAATATGTTGTTTAATATTGGTGCATAACCTAGCTTTGACCTTGTGTTGTTTTGGTTTTGGATGAATGTTTGGTTTTGGTTGATTTCATTCATTATGGGTTGTATTATTTGTTCTTTTGTGCTTGTACATGGTTGTAATTTATTTATTCATTCAACGGTGATGTAATAAATAGATTAGGTGTATTTTATTTTATTAGAAAATTTGTATTAGGATATAAATTTTGTAAAAGAAGATGCACAAGTTGGAAGCACAAAAGCAAGGCACAAAGAGAAGGACTTGAAGCATTTGGATGCAACTTCAAGTGGGGGTCTTTGGAGATCCTATCTTATGTGTTGTTATTAACCCTTAGGAAAGACCAAATGACAACACTTGTTATGGCACAAGTGTAGTCACCTTAGTGGCTATGGTTATGCACTTGTGATTGTATGATTATGCTTGTTTGGTTGTTTGTTTTATGATTGTTGTTTGATATATGGATGTGCAAGACAAACTAATTAACAAACAAAACAAGCTGAAAATTTATGGTTCCTTATCATTAAGTGATTAATAAAAGATTATTAAAAGGATTAATGATTTTAATAAAATGGGTTTTTACTAACAAGGGAACCATAGGGTACCATGTATTTGAAAGCATGCGAATACAAGGTACATAGAGTTTTCAAAACTAGAATTAATGAAAACTAAAATCCCTTTAGAAACAAGTTTAACACCATCCTTTTACACGACACTCGAATCACTTGAGAACTATTTGTGGGATAAAGGTCACCTAACCACTTTTAGGAAACTTGTGTGTTTGAGATGGGGTTAACGTATTTGTGGGATAAAGGTCACCTAACCACTTGTATGTGTATACTCACACGTGTGTGTAAGTAGGATGACTTGAACTGGAAACCATGTGCATAGGGTCACCGAAGCATGGCGTACAATGGTGTTGATGGGATTTTACATGCCAACTAAACATAAGATGTTTAACCGATCCCATAAGGCTAGAAATTGCAAAAGGATCAATTGTCAAGTGTTGACTACCTTGTTAATTTAAATAATGGGATAAAGGTCACCTAACCATCATTTGAATGTAATGTTGGATTCTAGGTTTTAATTATTAATTATGTATGAGACATAAAAGGGTATTAATGATTAGAATTTAATATTTCAGACATTCTAATATGAACTTTGTAAATTATTGTAGAAATGGTCGCAAACAATAATGCTACCACCCCGACCGTCCATACCCTATCGCTAAGAACTATCTTAGAGAGGGATCGTCTTAACCATAATAACTTTATGGACTAGTTTTGAAACTTGAGAATTGTTCTCAAGCAAGAGAAAAAGGCCTATGTCCTTGCGATCCCATTCCTGACCAACCCGACCCCGAGGATGTTGAGGCCTATAACGATTGGCTTTAATATATTGAGGATTCCATGCAGGTTTCCTGCCTCATGTTGGGAACTATGATTCCTGAACTCCAAAAGGATTTGGAGCATCATGGGGCATATGACATGATTACCCAGTTGAAGGAAATGTTCCTTCAACAAGCTAGGGTAGAGCGCTTCAAAATGGTTCAAGCGCTTCACGCATGTCGCATGGAAGAAACCCAATCAATATCATCTTATGTACTTAAGATGAAAAGCCACATTGATTGCCTCGAGAGGCTTAACTGTCCCGTCTCAAAGGAGTTGGCCACGGATTTGATCCTTAAGGCCCTAACTAAAAGTTTTGAGATGTTCATAATGAATTACAATATGAACGGGTGGGACAAGAGCATTGGTGAGCTTCATGCAATGCTCAAAATAGCCGAGACAAGGATGGGTAGAAAGGTTCTACCTATTCTCTCGATCAATGAGGGAGGCAATAAGAAAAGGCCATTCCCGATCCCAAGGCAAATGTTGCCAAAGGAAAGGGGCACATCAAAGGCAAAGGGAAAGGAAAGGCTAAAGCAGAACCTCTGAAGACTAAGCTTAAGAAGCCTAAGGTAACGGAGAATGATCCATGCTTTAAGTGTGGTGAGATAGGATATTGGAAAAGGAATTGTCCAACCTATCTCAAAGAGTTGAGAAACAAGAGGGATGTTGGGTAAACCTCAGGTACAACTTTCATGATTCATATTGGTTTAAATGTTATTTCTTCAAACACATGGGTATTGGATACCGGATGTGAAACTCATATTTGAAATTTGATGCAGGGGTTCAAAAGAAATAAGCACTTAAAGAAGGGAGACACAAGTCTCTACATGGGCAACAGAGCAAAAGTTGATGTCGAAGCCCAAGGAGACTATATTTTGAAACTTTCAAATGGTTTGGAAGTTGTTTTTAAGAACATTTTGTATGTTCCTAGCTAGTTTGACTAGGAACATAATTTATGTTTCCCTTTTAAAACAATGTGGTTATGAATTAAAGTTTGTAAACAATGGTATTTATGTTTATAGGGATGATGCATTTTATTTTAAGGCTATGCCTTTTAATGGTATCTATGTATTGGTTCATGATGATTCATCCTTTAATAACTCATTATACCAAACAAGCACCAAGAAACTTAAAATGGGTTTAAGTGATTCATATCTTTGGAATTGTCATCTTGGTCACATAAACAAGAATCAGATTCAAACACTTCAAAAGAATGGTCTTTTGAAACCAAATGAAAATGGTTCATTTGATAAGTGTGAATCTTGTTTACAAGGTAAGATGCCCAAGTCGCCCTTTAGTGGTAATAACGAGAGGGCAAAAGACTTATTAGGAATGATAAATTCAAATGTATGTGGTCCTTTTAAGACAATGACAAGAAATGGTGAAAGATACTTCATTACCTTTACCGACGATTACAGTCGCTATGGTTATGTGTACTTGATGACACATAAATATGAAGCTTTTGAAATGTTCAATTCTTCAAGAATAAAGTAGAAAATGAACTCAACAAATCTATCAAAGTTCTTCGTTCAGATAGAGGAGGTGAATACCTCAGTGAGGCTTTTCAGGATCATCTAAGTAGTTGTGGGATCGTTTCATAACTTACTCCACCCGGAACACCACAACATAATGGTGTGTCGGAAAGGAGAAACCGAACCCTATTGGATATGGTTCGATCTATGATGGCTATAAGCTCACTACCTCTATCATTTTGGGGGTTCGCATTGCTTTTCGTGGCTCGTATTTCGAATATGGCCCCGACCAAGAAAGTGGATTCAACACCTTTTGAAATATAGCATGGAAGAGTTCCATCGCTATCATATTTAAAAGTATGGGGTTGTAAAGCTTATGTTAAGCTAAACACACAAAACAAGTTGGAAAGTCGATCCACTAAGTGTATATTTGTTGGATATCCCAAAGACTGTATAGGATACTACTTCTTTGATCCAACAGAGCAAAAGGTATTTATTGCTTGAAAGGTCGGGTTCTTGGAAGCTAAGTTCCTTATGGAAGGAATGACGTATAGAATAGTGGAATTTGATGAGGATCAAGATCCACAAGCCAATACACCTTTGGTCAACACTAGCAATCAACAAGAGGTAGTTGATGATGATCAAGAGGTTGATCAATACACATAAAACGTTCACAGATCTGGTAGAGTTAACATTCCACTTGAAAGATATGGATTTTTCATGAATGGATGCTATGTGGTTGATTCCAATGAGCCAACTACATACCATGATGCAACTTCCAATTCGGATTGTGACAAATGGCTGGAAGCCATGAACATAGAGATGCAATCCATGTATGACAACCAAGTTTGGGAATTGGTTGACCCTCAACTTAACTCCAAACCGGTTGGATGCAAGTGGGTTTTCAAGAAGAAAACGGATATGCATGGAAACTTGGATACTTATAATGAAAGACTTGTAGCAAAAGGTTTCACTCAAACTCAAGGGGTTGATTATGATGAAACCTTCTTGCCTATGGCAATGCTAAAGTCAATTACAATATTATTTGCCATAGTTGCATATTATGACTTTGAGATTTGGCAAATGGATGTCAAAACCGCTTTTCTTAATGGACATCTTGAAGAGACTGTCCATATGGTTCAATCTAATGGTTTTGTCGATCCACGACATCCTAATAAAGTATGCAAGTTAAAGAGATCAATCTATGGATTGAAACAAGCATCGAGAAGTTGGAATCGATGTTTTGATATAGAGATCAAGAAATTTGGTTTCATCAAGAATGCTGATGAGGCTTGTGTGTATAAGAAGGCTAGTGGGAGCATAATTACATTCTTAGTATTGTATGTTAATGACATACTACTTTTTGGAAATGATATTCCAACCATGGAAGGTGTTAAAACCTGGCATGGAAGTTGTTTTTCCATAAAATATCTTGGTGAAGCCACCTATATTTTGGGAATAAAGATCTATAGGATGATCAAGATCGAATGAAGGGTATGGTACCTATTCAAAGAGGTTCAAGAGGTTCAAACCAAAGTTATATATTGATAAAATCTTGAAGAGGTTCAAGATGGAGAACTCTAAGAAAGGTATGGTACCTATTCAAAGAGGGACAATATTGAGTACATCTCAATGTCCAAGCTCAAAGGATGAGCAAGATCGAATGAAGGACATCCCATATGTGTCTGCTATAGAATCCATCATGTATGCGATGATATGAACTAGACCGGACGTGTCATGCGCGTTAAGCATGACAAGCAGATTTAAGCAGAATCTAGATAATAACCATTGGATGACAGTTAAAAGTATATTGAAATACCTTAGGAGGACTAAGGATATGTTTCTAATATACGGATCTGATGAAGAGGAACTCGTTGTAAAGGGTTACACAGATGCGAGTTTCCAAACTGATCGAGATGATTCTTGATCACAATCGGGGTATGTCTTCATTATGAATGGAGGAGCAGTGTCCTGGA
>BJCM01198006.1:0-15799 GCA_018326385.1 Flaveria bidentis
AGGCTCCGGTTGCTCTCGTCCTCCTGAGGACCTATTCCTCTCCTTTCTTTCCCCTTCCCGTACTGCCTTAATCAGTTCGGTCACCACAAACGGCAAGATCGTCTGCATGACCTGATAAACTTCTTCTACAACAGCCTCCTTTACTGAGGCTCTCAGATTGGCGCTCTCAACGCCACCATTCAGATGAGGGGTCTCTAGTTCTTCATGAACCACCTTCTCGACTTTGGGTCTCCCTCTCTTGGGTCGTGGTTCAACACCGTGACCTCCACCACGCGAGGCTTTCGAAGATCTACCACCGGCCATCACACGCACACTGAAAGATTCAAAAACCAATACGGTCATTCAAGGGAACAGCTTAGTTTATGTCAAGTATAGTAAATCCCTAATTACAGTGGCTAGTTGTGATTAGCCACTTACTTTACTCTTCATACCCCAAGCATTATCTGTCCTGACTACATCAGCATTAAATCTACAAACAACACATAACCACATACCATGCGAATATAAAACCGGTTAACTTACGAAAATACCTGATGGCACGCAACTACTCAGATTGGCATCCCATTCCCTTTCCGTCCCATTCTCAGTTTAAGTTAAGGTTTATTTTGAAAATTTTACCTGTTTCACTTAAACTTTGGTTCTGATACCAACTTGTAAGGCCCCGTTCCCGGGACGCTTACAGTTGGTTTCTCATCGCACATAAAACATATAGTTACATTCGTCTTACAAAAATGTTGCAGTGGAAACATTCAAAAATGACATCATATTTCATTATAAAAACTTTTTCCAAATAATACATCGTCAATCAGTTACAAAATATAATATTGCATTATATCCCAAAAGCATTCAATAAATGGATGCCATCCCAAAAGATCTGAGTAGCCACCTTGTGCCATTTTCAGCAATAATTACCTGCCAACTGGAAACACATCAAAGTCAGCATTGCTGAGTGAGTTCTAGTTTTATAAAATAAAACATACTTTTCTTTTGTTAAAACTGTTCTTTACTTTCATGTGATCATACATCATACATACACATAGATAATATCATTATTATCTTCTTCATTCGTTCATTCATCTTTACATCTTTTCTTGCGCATCTGATATCTTCCGTACCAATACCATATGCTACACCCCAAACTATTTGGCTACTGGGCCGAAGTCTATAAATAGACAGCTAAACATGGTGCCACAGTACCAGGGGTAAGCAGTAGAGGTTCTATATAAATGATCGATCACAAAGAAAGACCCCGATATGCATCCTCCCGGGGTAGCGAACCCGCACACCGTTAGGCTAACACCTTTTAATGGCGTGTCCCGATATCCAATGCTTGCAATACTTTCATTACTTTCATCATTCATTAATGCATGCATTCATCATGTTCCATTTTTCATTATCTTCCACTTTACGTTACGTAATACTTCATTTCATTTATTAACATAACACGTAAAGCCACAAGAAAAATAAACATACATCATAATAAAGAACATCAGCATGCACAGTCATCGCATCATACAGGGCAACATCATACATACATAACATGCATCATGTATAAACATGCAACATCATCATCATCATGTCCAACATGATCTCTAAGGCCTCAATCGTCATCTTACATACTCTTACGGGAACCTTTACGTCAAAACTTACATCTGCACTTTCCCCCGAAAGTCAGAAGTTAAACTACACTTTTCCTCGGGTGCAACAGCCCTATTCGGGAGTATGGACACCCTTCAGTCGCATGGCCTCCATGCGACTGAACATCATGCGAATGAACCAATGCAGATGAACACTCATGCAAATGAACATCCAATCGTGCGAATGGACTTAATGCGGATGGACCTCATACGGATGGAACTAATGCGGGTGAGCACTTATGCAACTGGACCCTCAGTCGCATTACCTCCATACGACTGGCCCCAATCGTGCGAATGGACTCCCAATCGTGTGAATGAACCTCAATCGCACCCCATTCCGCCGTATGGTCTCCATTCGGTCGCCTAGCCCTAGCTGATGCAGAATGCAGCTCATCCCAAACCCAATCTGCCATTTTCGACCTCCAAGCTCATCTAAACCCATTCTAAGCCCAAATCAACCATCCTAAACCTTAGGGATGCATACCACAACACCATTCAAGCACACACAAGGTTACAAACAAGGCTCAAACGCATCATACACACATACACATACATAAACGGGTCAAACATGCACACACTCAAAAACCAAATTTTCATATGTTTTCCAGCCCCAAATAATTCAAAAACGTTTAAAGGAGGGGTCCTAGAACTCACACAAGTGACCACAACGAGAAGAGCTTCGATTTGACTCGCTTCTCAACGATTTTGGCTCACTCGAACCAACCCGAACCAACTTTTCTTTCTCTTTTTCTCTTCTCTCTTCTTTGGCTGATTTTGGTGGGTGTGGGGAGAGGGTAAGGGCTGTCCTCTCCCTTTATATACCCCCACTCACCCGTCTTTCTTTCGTTGGCAAGTTTGGTCCCTCGACTTAGGACTTTATTTCTTTTCTTCTTTCGTCGGCTTCAAAATAATAAATAACCGGGTGTTACAGATAAAATCGTAAAACCATCCAACATAATAATAAAGCTATAAAAGTAAAACACATCATCCAACATAATGATAAATTATTAAAACTATCCAACATAATAAAGAAGTCATAAAACTTAAACAAATCATTCCACATAATAATAAAATCATAAAACTATACAAATAATAAAATAAAATAGCAGTCCATTCAAAATAAATATTGTTTACTAGATAATATTTCTTAAGGACAGTCCTGTTGTGGTGTGTGGAGACCAATGCCATTATGGTGAAAAAGGTATGATTGTGCCTCCCATACTCTATTGTTGGTCATACATCCACTAATTCTATTGATCATGATGTTGAAATCTAGAAAGGTACATTTGATGATTTGTATCAAGCTAGGTTAAGAATTATTGATACACCAAAAATTGTTAAAGTTAAATTGGAATAATATAAATATAATATTAAACAAACAAGAATATAAATATTATAGTCACCTATTTTTGAATAGTAATCTTCTAAAACATCTGTTGAATATTCCCCTCATCTACTTTACCACATTTTTACCCACATGCATGATGCCCTGCTTGACCATGGTAAAGACCATGCTCCTCCTACAATATGTGATCGTCAAAGTGCTCATCCTCGGCATCATCCTTTGGTAGGGGAAGCCATATCTAATCACCATACACAAACCTCCACCCCTAGCCCTCAAATTCTCTAATCATACCTATCCGGTCTAGGTTATCATAATCAACAAACCCAAACTCTAGATCAGGCTCAGACATGATGGATAGGTTCTTAGGAGTCAGAACATCTAAGGCTTGAGCCAAGTGCGTCGCATATGTACCTGTGCAAATATGCTTGGTATTCTTGGCACCCATGCAAGTTATGAAATAATTGACTAGAATGTAGTCTAGATTGCACGGTCTTGTTCTATCTGAAAGTAGAGCATAACTAAGTCCTTATGAGACACTCTTCCATTAGTCATCATACGTCTAGCTAAACTATGTGTAATAACTCGATGGAGGTATCTATATAATGGATCTCTCATCGAAGTGGCTTTCGTTTTGTTATAGGACTTTTAAGCACCCTGACCAATCTCTTACCAAAACCCCTCTTAAATAACACCTAGAGGATATCTAATAAGGGCACACAAACGATATGGATGTCTAGTCTCCTCATCTGTATATAGCCCCATAAAAACACCAAAACCAGCAAGAGAACAATTCATTTCTTTTTTGCCAAGCTTTGAATGTGATAGTATGTTCATATCTACAAACCAAAACACAAATGAAATGACTTTAAATTACTTAGACTTACAAACAAATGACATTTGAAAAAAGACCATACCTAACATCATTGACGGGTGTCCTAAACTTGTATATAAAAAAACTCTAAACAGAGCTCACGGTTTTGTTTGCCTTGGATATCAAAAAACTTATCCTAGTGTTGCGTCATCGTTGAGCGAGCACATCTAAATAAACCTCCTATAACACACCATAAGATATTATGCGTGAGCATTCAAATTCTTACATAAGAATTTATTTAGCTTCTTGGTAGGTTCCGATCGTGGGATAAACTGAAGCCATGGATGGTTCTCAACATCTACCACCACGTCATCATCTTAAGACAAATCTTATGACCTAGTTAAACTTCCACGACGATGGCTTGTATATACCACAATATCTATAAATAATGACAACAAAATAAATTAGAGTTAATATATATATATATATATATATTTTGAGTGTACATAACTAACATATAATCAATTACATATAAAAGCTCAAATAAATACATGCTAACCTTGTAGATATTAAAATAAATCCTTCAAACAAAATCAAAATCCGCTTAAAACCTCGAATTCGAATGGAAATAAGAGTTGGCAACTTTTTAGATGAAAAAAGAAGATTATGAGAGGTTGGGGATAACTACAATCGGTCTTTATAAGAAATTGTAATGTAAACAACCGTTTACTATGGTAAAGTACAGTTTACAGTTCATCGTTAATATCCTGTCATATAGATAGCTGAGAAATTAAATGAACAAGGACCAATAAAAGTAAACAGTCATTTACCTATGTAGACTGCAATTTGCTAGATCAAACTGAGTTCATCGTTAATATCCTGTCATATAGATAGCTGAGAAATTAAATGAACGAGGACCAATAAAAGTAAACGGTCATTTACCTATGTAGACTGCAATTTGCTAGATCAAACTAATGTATCAATCCCAGGTCCCTAATCATATCCATATTATTAAATTTGAGATCCTTGGTTATGTTTAATGATATTTTTTTTGAAATAATATGTATTTGAAATATATTTATACACTTATATGTGATACAATATTTTTATAGTCAAGGAAAATTAGAAATTGCACAAAGGCAACCAATAAGAGTAGAATGATTAAGCGGATATAATAAATAATAGTGTAAAATATATTAATTGTATATGTAGTCTGTATACTCACTTAAATTGTTTAAATTAGGTTTTACTTGCATTATTTTTCTAGAATAAATAATTGCGTCCAACTTTGAATAGGAAAATGGAGAGACATTAGAGCTTTCATTTGAGTGTTTCACAGCGTAAATACCGAGCTAGATGTGGAGTGGATCAATAAAAAAAGTAAGTGAAGAAATGTAGATTCGGAGGGTTGGCAAACCGTAGGACAAGAAACCAGCAAAGGTAGGGTTTCTGTAAAAGGGATGCTTGAATGACACTCTTTTAAAGAAATGCCAAAAAAGTTAGAGAAATCGTTTGACGTATACATGGCACAAAAAAGGATTGCAAATGCAACTTTGGTTTTTTAAGGATCAAAAGCATGTTAAACACATAAATAGCATGATCGCGGAGCTAAATCTTATCAAATTCCACGTGCTAATTAAATTAAATGCAAACGTGGTTAGATACGATAGGAACCATCATAGTTAAAGAAAGGTCAAATGTGAAGACTTTCTTTCATAAGCGTACTTCTAGTGATGTGAATTGCTTGGTATCGGATCTTTTCTAAATCATGAATGTTTATCATTATAAGAATTCAACACAGGTGCAAGATGGGCAGGTTATGGGACAAGTATCCTTACAAGAGATTTTAATTGTTGTAATTGCTCCTAAGATAAAAAAGAAAATGTACATCCTCCATTGAGGGAGCATGGTACCCATAATCGTGTTGGAAGATATCTGGGGAATATTGGTAACATACAAATGTTATTCAATATGAAACAAATTCTAAAGGTGTAATTTTTCATGAGATTAATATCGTATACATTGGCAAGTTGAAGGTGTTACTCATTTTTTATAGCTATAAAGTTATTAACGATTATCTTAATAACAATCGCAAATCAAGGTCTAAAATCTTTAACAATTTAGAGATACTACTGGGAAAACCTTCGAATGATTAGCATGGGCATCTATAACACCCTAATTTTAGGGCTAATTTTTTTTTCTTTCTCTTTAGTATATATCACTTGACTGCTACCGTAATTACTTAGTCATTAGGATAATCTGACTGCTACCTAAATCTTATTCCATGCTCGCATTATCTGCAAAACATTATTCATATCTTAAAATTATACATATCTTAATATACCATTTTCTCACATTTTTAGGTAGAAATTATAATAAATCATCTCACACTATTTAGTCCTGTGATAATTTGCTTTGTAGGATCGAAAGACGAGTCGGTAATATAATACTAATAAACTAAACAAGAACCATATCAGATCACGACCCATACCATGTTGGACCAAATTAGGTTCAAATATTAATATATATATGGAAAGAATCAAATAAAAATTATGCTTATAATTGAAAACCACAAAAACTAGAGGTTACATATATTGAAGTACGTGTCACAAGATATAAAATTAAAAGTTACGTATATATAGGGGTAATGCATTGTACATCAATATAGTAGTGTAAGTGAATGTAATCACCTGAAATACTAAAATAATCAAAATTATTATAGCATTTCCCTTCATATTTTATGTAATTATTTTATTTATAGTTAACTATCATGAATTGTGTTAATGATGTGATTGTTGTTTTTTTAAGTAAAAAGTAGAAAACTTTAATGAGTGGGTAAATTTACAAACATACCTCTCCTATCTTATTAACTAAAGGTGTCAATTAATAAATTATTCTACATATACGTAATAAATTACCCGAGTACAACTAAGCAATTTATGTACGTTACTATAACTTTTTTTCTTTTTAACCAACCATTACATTAAAAGTTAGATAACATTAATTAACATCAACCATTATGTATAGTCATTTAGTTACATTTAATTAATTAGTATAAAAAGATTACATTACATTATATTACATCACACTAATATTAGAATTTAGTGAAAATGTAAATTTCTTGTAATTTAAAATAATAACATATAACGTAATGTAATGTTAAAAAGTGTAAGAAAATATAATATTTTATGTAACTACACTAAAATTTATCATCCAACTTATATTATTAGTTAATGACACAACTTGATTACATTCTTTAGCATTACTTAAATTACATTAGTGACATCAATTAAATTACTTACGTTAAATAAATTAATATCACATTTCTTTAACAAAATATGACATTAACTAACATCAAACATTAAATTACCTTACATCACACTAACATTACATTATATTACATTACATTATATTACATGCATTACATTATAAAGTGTAAATGATACTAGATAAATAAGCATAAAAATAACTAAAAGACAAAGAGTAAACATAAAAGGAGATTACATTGCATTACATAGTAGAATATTACATCACATAAAGTTACAGAAGATTACATTACATTAAATTACACTACCACATTACTTATCTACATAATATAATTATAGTCTAATTAAAAAAACTATAAAAATAATTAAATATATCAAAATTTACATCTAAATATGATGGCATATTACGGTCACAAAAGCTTATAAACACTTGAATAAACATCATGAGTCCAACCTTTAGCCTAATATCATCAAATTATCGTAAACAAATCACAAGATTGTACAATAAAATCCATAGATATTATTTAAGAATATTCATACTTACATGAAGCTTGACATAAAAAACATGTGACGAGGAGATGTATAATCTTTTAGAGGTGAGACAATCATCGAAGACGAAAAACCAACCACCAATGAGGACAAATCCACAGATGCTAAACCCAAACTTGAAGATGAACAACTAACAGTGTTGAAATCAATTTAACCACACATCATGTCAAAATCTTCCAACTGGTCCTTTTCATCTCATTAATTTCCTCCATCTTATCTTTTTACCCGTTTCCATTTTATCTTTTTGGTAGCCTTGACATTGAAATTTTAGGGCTCAAAATAAGTGAGTTTTTAGATACAAATGAATTTTTAGAGAGAGAGATATGGAAAGAAAATAAGTGTGAATTTTTAATAGAAAAGAACGATGGGTTTTGGCTGAAAAAATATATGGATACATATTGAAATAATGGTTCAATCGATGGCTCTTGAAATGCTTTTGAAGATAGAGTATGTGAAAAGCAAATATCAAATCAATGTACATATTAAACATTATGGTTGTCAGGTGAAAAAAGTTCATAAGGTTGTACACTCATGTCAAATTACAGAAATACCCCAAAAAATTATTTGCATGATGATGTTGTGTCGCATTTCTATTGGTTGATAAGGGTTAACCGGTTCTCACAATTATATATGATTCTCACATGAACCCATCCCTATATATTTATATGTGTATGTAGTATTATAAGTGTGCGTAGTTATTTTGTATCAGACTGCTAATTTTTTGGTCCACGATTCTAATCTTTCTCATGTTCTCCCATCAACGATTTTGATATTTTCTGCCCCTCTTCTATGCTTGGTAAAATCTCAATATGTGGACCACCGAGGACACTGTTTACGCAACTACATCCACCGCAAACACACACAACACCACATCATTGGATTTGTCTTGATTTTGCATCTAATCGGGTTGCCAAAAACTCTCGAACCACCGTAATTCACACCTAACTGGGTCGCTAACGACTCTCGAGCCTCCACTTATCGTTGTAACCAATCGATAATTGGTTGAAGCTTCCTATCATTCTACTTTCCCAAATATAACCAATCACTACTCTATTGTTTGATAAATTTGATGTAATTTTAATAGACATAGAAAATAAGATTGAAAAGTAAAGTGAGCATCTTTTTGCATATTAATAAATGTTTAGTAGTCAAATATTAAAAATCTAATTTTTCTTGTATGTAGTAACATCTTGTATTAATAATATATATTAATATATATAATTTGTTTAATAAAACGAATAGCAAACATATTAATCAAGCTTTACAATGAAGAATAAATTAATTACCTACTTGAACCATAAGCACGCCTATATATATATATATACCTTAATCAAGAAAATATGATAAAGAAAGTCACGATACCAAATTAAGGGGTGGTGGTGCCCATACCATGAGGTCACGACATGTGGTAATGTCGTGTGTCAACACCGCCGCCACCCCCTCTACACCGCATTTTTTTAATTTTTCAACATGTTGATGCTGTGAACTTTTGTGTGTGTGTGTGAAAGGTATAGTGTGTGGTGTGGTAACACTCCAATCATCAATTTTGTGTTTTGATGTGGTATGATATAATGTGACATGCTAAAATGTTATTGATAGATGTGTGGTGTAGTATAATATTTATGATAGAGTTAATCCCGGTTTTCGTCCCTGAGTTTTGCAAATTGTCTCCACTTGAGTACCAACGTTTATTTTGTCTCTATTATTGGTCTGAGTTTTAAAAATCGTTTTTATTTTAGTCCTTTTGACTAATGGTATTAATATTTTTGTTAGATTATTTAAAAATGACCAAAATACCCTTAAGTGTCTCACTCTTTTTCTTTCTTCTTTCTCCGCAACACCACACACCACCGCCACCACACACCACTGCCGCCACACACCACCTCCACCACACATCAACGGAAGAGTTGTGGATCCGGCGAACGGTTTGCACTATGTCAACATGTTGTTCACTCAGATTGACGATCTGTACGCCGCTTTGGGGCGATTGGGGTACAAGAAGACGTCGGTGCAAATATCGAAGATGGGGTGGACGTCAAAGGGGGATGAAGATGAGATCGGAGCATCACCGAAGAACGCGAAGAAGTATAATGGGAACTTGTTGAAGATGATCGGTAAGAAAAGGGGAACTCCGACGAAGCCTAATATGGATCTGAACATCTTTGTGTTTACGATGTTTAATGAGAATTTGAAGTCGAGGCCGATGTCGGAGAGGAATTATGGGTTGTTTAAGCCCGATGGAATGCCGACGTATGGGCTGGGGTTCACCGGAATTGGGGTCTCCAGCGGGAATTCAACCGGCGGCGACAGCAGTAGTGGTGGTGGTGGCGGCGACCCGTCGGTGTATTTGTCGCCGCCAGCGAACTCGTCGAGTGAGTATCTGGAGATTTCTTCATCGACAGTGAGTTTTTGTTTTGTTTTTTTGTTGAGGGTGTTTTTGGGGTGGGGTTTGTGCTAACGTGCATCGGGGCGGTGGTGGATTGGAAGTTGTTGAGGGTGCCGGTGCAAACGAGTTTGGTGGTGTCGCCGCAGATGAAGGATGAGATGACGACGACGCTAGTAATGAGGACAATGAGGGAGAAGGCGATGGCGGTGGTGTGTGGTGTTGTGGAGAGAGAGAAATAGAGAGATAGAGAGAGAGAAAAAAAATTAATTTGAAAGAGATAAGATGTTATTTATACCCCTTGGGGGTATTTTGGTGTTTTTAAAAAAATCTGACGGAAAATGTTAACTCCGTTAATCAAAATGACGAAAATGAAAACGATTTTCAATACTCAGGCCTATAATAAAGACAAAATAAACATTGTTACTCAAGTGGAAAAAATTTGCAAAACTCAGGGACGAAAACCAATATTAACTCTTTATGATATGAACACACCTCCCATCCTTACTACAACATTAGCAAAATGTCATTTTTAATTGTCACACCACACACAAATTTGTGTTATGACATTAGAAAATTAATACTAAATTAGTGTTATTAACTTCTAACTACTAACGAGTCATTTAAAAAAAACTATCAGAATCTGCAAACATGTGGTCCAAAACCCAATCCTAGAAGGCCACGTGACTATTAATTGTGATTTGGCTAACGAGCCGTTCTAAATATAACCTACACCTACACACACGTTTTCATTATTAAACAACATTTAATTTCGATATGATATATCAACTGAGTTGTCAATTTAGTTGTAAAGCGATCTATTCTCTCGTGAAATATTTTGTGTTTATATTTTACCTATTCTCTCGTGATATATTCTATGTTTATATTTCACCTAGTTTATTATATTGTTTATATTGTATGGTTTAAATAAATAAAATATATTGTTTATATTGTATGTGTTGAATAAATAAAATACAAAATGGTTAGTAACAAAAAATTAATGGTTTTTGAGATGACATATTATTGAAATTATTATGAGAAAGAATTGTTTCAAGTGATAAAATGATAATATTATTTTAAAAATTTTACTTTTACTGTTTTTGTTTTTCCAATTTTTTTAACATTATTAAAAAAATCATTTTGAAAAGTATCATCTTTAAAGTTTCATTATTACAAATTCAAAATTTTAATTATTTCATTTTATAAAAGTTTTATTTAAATTTTTTTTGTATTAAAAAAAGTTTATTTTTTTAAAATTTTCTTATTTTATAAAAATCTTATTTCCTTAGAAAATTAAATTTTTTAAAATATCTCTTTCATAATTTATCAATAAATATCTTTAGTTTGAAAAACCATTAAATAATATTATTAGCAATTAAGTTAACTATTTAATATAAGAGAGATGCGTGAAACTAAAATTATAAAGGTCTATAATTCTAACATGTATCCTCTAAAAATATTTTTTTATTAGTATGTATAGATATAGATTTTTTTATTAGTATGTATAGATATAGATATATAGATGTATAAATGAGTACATGTATGATGATTTTAGGAGTAGAGTAAAAAGTGTATGAGTTGTTAAAGAAAGCTAACACTTGTGTAGTTTATGCAAAAAAATCATATCTCTATATGTGTAAGTGTAACCGATATTGGTATTAACTTTGTTTCACTTGCAAATTTACACATATACATGAAAAACATAATATTTTATATGTGTAATAATCTTATCCGAAAAAAATTAGTAATTATGTTTGATCTTGACGGGTTTTTGCAATTTGTCTCGCAATATCATAACGTTCTCATTTATATATAGCCAATATAATATAAATAAATACCTATATTTGATATTATATATATTGGGTCATATCTATATTAGTTAAAAGACTCACATTCTATTACTCCTGATAATTATATACTTTTATAGTTTATATAATTATAGAAAATACTATTGTTAACATAGTTGTTGGTTTTAAAAAATTTATAAATACATGATGTTTTTAGTTTATGAGGTTAAATGTAAAACTCTTTCATGTCTTACACATATGTAATGAAATGGTTCAATGAAATATAATATGTGGTTGATGTTTATTCATGTATAATTATTTCATATTATTATTGTGTTAAGTATAATTCTTATGTATGAACTTATTATAAAGGTTTGAGGTTGTTGTACATAGTTCTAAGTCAATAATGATTAAGAAATGTGTTCAACCTAGTCGGGTGAGTATTCATGCTAAGGGACTATACGCATGAATACATCATGCTTATGGACCAGTCGTACGACTGAACCAGGAGACTAGATCAGTCGTATGACTGAGACATAAGATTGACTCAGTCGCACGACTGAACCTTCAGTCGTGCGTATGACTCAGTCGCATGATTCAGTCGTATGACTGAACCATGCTAATGGTTCAGTCGTACAAATGGAAACTACAAACCTATAAATACCACTTAATTCGTGGAAAAATATAACAATTAAGAATACTTCATAACTTATCGAACCCTAGCCGTCCAAAACGTCCAAGATAGCCAATCCAACTTCAAAGTTCGTTCTTGATAGATTTCTACTCGTTCTTAACGTTTAGTTCATTATTATATCGATTGGGTAAACGTTCTCACTGATTGGATCGCCAATCAAATAGGTTTCTAGTCTCACGCATAATCAGTTAGTATTCCGTACGTACACGGTCCTGACAAGAAGTATGAGCCAATCGCACGTTTAGACCATAAGTATGAGCCAGTCGGCATCCATACGATTGGATCACCAGAATGAACCAATCGTACGACTGGATGATGAAGTCTAAGCCAATCACACGACTGAACCCCAGTCGCACGAATGAAGCAGGCGTATGGGTCCAGTCGCACGACTGAACATTAAAACAGTATAAATAGAAGGGTTAGTTGGTCGCATTCCTTACCACCCCTCAAAGCTCTCAAAATCTTCTCATACGCAAACATTCTGCCCAAATTTTGTTTACTTTGATTACTCACTGATACTGATCCTATCTGATTTCTCATTCATCTACAGGTATTGTGAGACTGAAATCGACCACAATGACCGGTGTAATCAAACCCTAAATGACCTAATCGATTAAAATCGATAAATGAGAATAACTCTTCAAATAGACCACTTAAATGGACATAATCGTTGATATAAAGTACATTAAGTGATATTTAGAGTCCCTGCGAATCTAATGAGTCTAAACACGTAGTCTAACATAAAGTTTTGACCAAGATTCAAGGTTGGAGTGTCGAATAGAGCAATATGCGAATGGACACTCCGAATGAACCTCAGTCGAACGATTGAGCCAGGCGCACGATTCAATCGCACGAATGAATCAATCAGTGACTCAGTCGCACGACTGACTCAATCGCATAGCTTAACATACGACCAAGTTCAATCGCAAGCTCAATCGCACGACTGAACTCAGCCGCAGGCTCAATCGCACGACTGAACTCAGTCGTATGGTTCAATCGCATGATTGGACCAGTTTGATCAAAAACAGTTTAAATGTCAATTGTCATCTCCTATACACAACTCTAATGTATAGGTTTCTTATGTTACAACAACATGGCTTATAGATGGACGATGAGCTCCAAGTACACTATTTGTGCTCACTTAGATGCTATTACTCGGAATGCTTCCAAGTTTACTGGGATCATAGCCTTTCTAAGGAGATCCAGGATCTTCAGGGCCATATCTACACCCTGCACACCATGCAGATCGCTACAACAGACCTTCTGGGAAGGTGCTACAGTTGACAGGTACACAGAGCCCCCACAGTATTCGAAGCTCGATCTTCGGACAAGAGATTGGTATCACTGCTGCAGATCTTAGGCGAGTCCTGGATCTGGGTGAGGATGGTGACCACCCAACCAAGCTACATCCTCTAAACGTTCGAGGTTGCTTTCTAAGGATGAAGTAAACTAGTGACATCAATGTAGGGGTGCTCAACAAGAGCAACTTGTGCCCCCATTTTAAGTACTTGGCTCAAGTCATCCTCAAGTGCATAGCGTCAAGGAGAGGAGGATTCGATGAAATGTCAGATCAAATCCAGAATGCATATGTTGCTCTGGTGCTGAACCACCCGTTCAGTTTCTCGCATATTCTTTTCACTTATATGATCGAGAAGCAAGGAAGGCTTTTGCATGTACCCAAGGTTTTTACAGATGATTGTTGATCAAAAGCTTCTTTCACTGCCAAAAGAGAGGGATGATGTTGTAGTGCTGGAGGTTATGGATGACACTACATTGGGTAGGATGAAGGTCTACAGGGGGAAGCAGGTGAAGCCCCCGGTGAGGAGACTGTTTGGTCATTTGGCCAACGAGGAGTATGTGGCGCCCTCTTGTAAGAAGTGGCGTCACGATGACAGTGACTCCGATGTTGAGCCCATCATGGCACCCACCGATGAAGAAGACGATGATGATGAAGACCATGATCAGGGTCAAGGTGGTGAGGCACCTGGTGGAACAGAAAAGGTTGCCTTCCACCAAGATTTCTTAATAGATGAAGATGAGGATTCAGATGATGAGCCACTAGTGAGTTCAGTTGGGAGAAGGGTTGTGGCCACTGAGAAGGGCATAGAGGCGGTCAGTGGACGCCCGGCTGTTTCTGCAGGTGATGATACTGATGTCATCGACCCTACTTACTTACCTGAGCAGCCCATCGGTCCAGGGGGAGCTTCTATTTCTAAGGGCTCCAGGAAGAAGAGGATGGCTCACCCTTATGGAAAAAAGGGTAAGAGGCCAAGGTTTACTTTGATCACATCTTCTACCACAGCCACTACCACCAATGCCACAGCCACCACTATTACCACACCTACCACCACTGCCACAACCACTACCACTACCACTCCTACCACCACCACCACCACAACTACTACTACCACTACCACTCCGCCCACCACCACTACCACACACCACATTCCACTCCCATTCCACCTCCCATATTCACCACATCTACCACCACAACTGTAACGTTCCGTAGTTTCCATTTACTTTTTTTATTGTAATCATCCTCTTTCTTCAATCCTTGTAATGTCAAGACTTGATCATAGTGGAAATTTTTATTTTATATTATTCTTGTTCATTATATGCTTGTTTAACAATTAAACAATTACGAATACGAATTTTAATGCAAAACCAGGCAATTTATCTAGACTTATTTTTTTGATAATTATTTATAAGGTTTTTTTTATGGTTCATATGTTAAAATACCCAAAATATATTTAATCATTAGTTTATGATAAAAATTGATAAATAATATAAGTTGAAGGGTTAAATTTTAAACTATTGAATTTACTTCCACTCATCTACCCAACTACTTACATTAATGCATAACCATAATTTTCACCTATAAATACTAACTCAAATCCCCCTCTAATCACTTTCATCACTCTAAACTCTCTCTAAATTCTCTCAATCCATCCAAGAACTTCATCTTTTTTTGCAAGAAATATTCAAGAACAAGTTGTGAGTTTTAATTTATTTATTTATTTATTTATTTATACTTTCTTTCTTACTTTCTTCTTCATTTTCTCTATCACTTGGAATAACCTCTAGGACATAACCACTTAGTCACCAAGGTGACACAAGTATGGTAACCCCCATTTTGAGGTCCAAGTTTGTAACACCCGATTATTTTTTTATAAAGACAAGAAATGAAGAATAAAATAAAGAAAAGCAATAAAGCCCAAGTAGAGGGACTAAAAGTGTCCAAAAGGACAAAATCTTTGAAAAGTTGGTGATAAAGGTGGCATGGCCGCCCATCACCTTTTCTACACCCAAATCTTCGGTCATTTTAGA
>BJCM01198063.1:0-10850 GCA_018326385.1 Flaveria bidentis
CAAGAGATACTTATACTACATCCTACAACCGGCCATACTATGAAAGCCAGCTGGATACAATTGACTAGACACAAAACAAAATCAATTGTAGAGTCAAAAGGCAGATTGCCTTTTGACTAGTGACTATGACACGCCATAGCTCACATCCTTATCTATTACAAAAAGGATAAAGTACATAAAGTAGAAAGTTACAGATTCAAGACCTCAATGTATAGTTACTAAAAGCATGGACCTTTTCACCAACTCATGTAAGTTGGTGACTTTACAGAGTTGCAGCGGAAAGGGGTCAAGCTTTATGGAAAAGTACATCAGATAAAGCATGTTGTTAAAAGTCTTCGGAAGAAATCTGTCACTAAGAATTGAGTTTCGGAAGACTCTGTCTCTGAAGATTCGGAAGACTTCATCTTTGGCTTCGGAAGATATTGGTCTTGGCTTCGGAAGATTTCACACTTAGAATATTTCTGTTGCATGTGTTAAACTTTCGAAGCATTCTTCTTCAATGCACTTATGTGCATGCATGCAGAAAGACTTTGGGTGTTTGGTTGCTTCAGCCTCTTCATATAATCTCTACAAACTCCCCTAGGCTGATGCTACCAAAACACTTGAAGACTTCAGATATTGACAGTCCTCATCAGGATAATGACCAGCCCTTTCTTCATAAGATGATCAGGATCCTTCAAACTGTTAAAATATCTTCTCATGTCAAAGAGACCATGTAGAGGCAGATTGAACATGTCTTGCCATGTGTAGACATTCTCAATGCCATGATCTCTAATAACATGCCACCTTTCTGGATTTGTGGTATATGTCCAGGACAGGTTGGGTCTTTCTGATTCAAGAGGAGCTATTGGAATGGGAGATGATGGAGCATCCTCTGGTTGCACATCCTCAGGATGTTCTAACTCATCCTGAGGTTTAGAAAAGGATGTTTCTTTCTTCTTCTTTGGCTTTGTTTTAGAAGCCATCCTTTTCTTTCTCTTTGTTCCTTTCAACTGAGAAGACTGGCCTGCAACAGCTGATTGATCTTCATTGTCTTTCTCAGTTTGGACTTCCTCTCTCTCAGGCTCAGAAGGAGAGGGAGGTTGACCCTGCTGTGGATCAGAAGATGAAGCTTGCTGAGATTTAGCAAGAGGTCCAGGTTGTGTTGTCTCTAGTTGTTCAACCTTAACATCCACTTCAGGTGGAGCTTGACTTAGAGGGGAGTGTAAGTCAATCAGCTTTCCACTCTTTATCTTCTGCTTGACACCCTGATATGCTCATCCATAGTGGATAGAGACATGGGGCCAAGTCTCCTTCCGGAGAATCCATACAGCTTCAAGAACCTTCACCGCATCTTCACCCGTCACCCACCTCCCTTTCCACCGCCCTCTCTAGCCTCCGTCGTCAAGGTACAGTCTCACTCCCCCCATCATACACTAACCCACTACTGCAACCCGCCGGCTAGATACCGACCACTGTCCATCGCCTCTGGTCGCAAGAACCTTGCTACCGTATCTCTCTCGCTCATTGTTTCCCTTTCTCTACATGCGTTCTCTCTCTCTCTCTCTATCTCTATCTATCTATCTATCTATCTCTCTCTATCTGTGAGGGTAACTACTAGATCTAAGCAAGTTGAAAGATCAAGCAAATCAACAAAACTCAGATCTAGATTTTCTGAACTTTTTTCATTTTCATCAAATCTAAACAAGACCCACATACTAAACTGGCCTTATGGTGGAAGAAAAAAAGCTTCTGATCTTAGAGACTCAAATCTAGTTAAAATTTATTTTTCAACGACTTACAAAACTTCTTGCTAATGTGTTTGTTTAAAGTCGTGTTAGAATCTTTTTCAAGCAAAGCTCCACAAAACTTGCAACGAGCCTTTACAGATCCGTCACTCAACTCAACCATATCCCAATTGCACCAAACATCGTTACGATTGTGTGCAAGAACACGAACGACGGTTGGAGAGTTGGATGAACCTTGACCAACGTAAGATTGAGAGTGAACGATATTGAGATTTAAGAGTAAAAGTGTAAGATGAGAGATTAAACGAGAGTATTTTTTGCGTTTTTTGCGTATGTTTTTTTGTGTTTGAGGTTTGGGTACCTAACCATATCAACCCACACCTATTTATACTAATTTAAGGGGCAAGAAACAACAAAAAACGGTCAAAAATGATACCCAACGGCTATATAGCCGTTAAAAACGGCTAGTCTAAAAAAAACGGTCAAAACCGGGTTGTACCCGGGTTCAACCGGGTCGGGTCCGAGAAATTCCAAAAAAACCCAACCGGGTTCAACCCACCGGTTTTTTTCGGGTACGAACCGGGTACACCCGGTACCGGGTTGTACCCGGACCCGGGTCCGGGTCGGGTTCGTACCCGGTTTTTTTGTGCAAGTCTACTCCCATGTGGTCAAACCCTTAATGGGCTCGTATAATATAAACAAGTGAAATGATTTGGTTTGGGCTAGACTGTCCAAAACTATATTTATCGGGCCTGGGCTTCAAATCTTGTTGAGTGGATTCAAAAATCTCCCATCACTATTCACCGTTCACTAATATATTAAAAGCTTGACAATAATATTGAAATGGTTGATTAAGTTGCTTGTGTTTCTTGTTAAGATTAATCATGTATCTTTTTAGTAAGTGTTTAATCTTGTTTGTGATTGTACTTTTACGCACATATCTTTGGGCTTAATGAGCTAGAGTTGTTGCTTGCTTGGCCTGTTTTGGATTGGACTTAGAATGGATTGAGCTTGATAAACTTATATCTTATAGTTGATGACTTGATGGGTTGTACCGATTGAAAGATGTTTTGGAAAAGTACACCTATCTTATGAGTTTCAACCTTTATGGAGTGAATTATTATCAGCCTTCATCATCTTATGTTTGTCTTCTATCTTCTTCATATATGTTTAGGGTTTCACCCAGCCTTCATCACAAATCCTTAATGTTCATCTTTTTAGGTTTAGACTAGTTCAATTTTTTGTGTCTGTTCTTCTGTTTTCGGATTCTATATTTTGTTTTCAGATCTTCACAATGTTGATCAGAGTATGTTGCATTTTTTATTCAGATTTTGTTATGTTTCTTTTCTATTTTGTGATTTGATTTGAAATTTATTGATTTCCTTGATGTTAAATCTATGTTTCTGACAGTACGGTATATTGAAAAATTTGGTTCGAATCTTAGTTTCTCATATATTACAAACTTAGTGATAGAAATGGGTCTCTGAATAAAATATTAGTTATATATATCCCCTCTAAAACATATATATATGACATATTTACTTATTTTTATTAAAATTAGTTACTGAATAAATATTATATTGATATATTACTAAAGTTACTTTTACACATTTTTCTTCCTAAACATGTAAATCACATATTTTCTCAAGGTAAATCACATATTTTCTCAAGGTTGAGTCTTCTATATAAATAGAAATAATAAAATTACTTCAAATACAAAAGTATAAAACTTCATTATAATCACCAATAATCAAGTTATAAATCCAAATACAAAACAAAATTATCAAAGTTTGAAACAATTATAATAACAAAACATCAATACGTAAAAGTCTCTTAGAAAACAATACAAAATAGTCAATTGATAGGTTGATTTTAATGAAATAGATAAATATTTTTATTATAATAAAAGAGTAATTAGTAGAGACACGAGACAACATCACATTATTTCTAATCAAAATTTCACTACTTCTTTCTCATATTAAATAATTTGTATTGATTAATAATATTATTATTTAATTCTTTAGATAAAAAGAATATTGTAATAAATTAAATAAGAATTATTTTTAATGTTATTTAGAGAAATAACTTTTTATAAAATATTCTTTTTCAAAATATAAAAAAAACTAAAAATAATAAATATTTTAAAAGTAATATTTCAAATAGTAAAATTTATATAAACCAAGTTAAAATGACATTTTTTAAAAACTCTTTTTTAACAAGGTACTTAATTTTATTTTACTTTTTGGAAAAATCAAAAAAAAAGAAACTTAAATACAAAAGTTTAAAATTTTGATATCATTGTTTTAACATATGTAGTTCTTACTCACATATAATGTCAATCATATCTTATATTAACATATTATTTTATTATTAATAAAATTTTATTTTATTTAATTAACTCGTGTAATACACTGGTTTATTATAGCTAGTATGTAATATATATGTATTACAAAATTGAAAATATGTAATTGATTTTATAGATTGAAAAAATATGTAATATATGGTACTAAGAAGAAAAAGAAAGTCTTTTTTTCTTTCTTTCTATACACAAGGTGAATAATGAAGAGTGGGTAGAGGTTTGACCGATTCTTGTGAAACTGTACGTTTGAGTAAATGCACGTTGGGTAAAAGAATAGGTCAATCTTTGTATCGATTCTTTAGGTAGAAATAGTATTAGTATTGTTTTTTCAGTCCCACATTATTCTCTTTAAGGCTATATATACCACTTATCAATATGAATAATATAGATGTCATTTTGTTTCCTTTACTATCTGTTTCTGTTTTCATTTTAATAACCCAAGTGTGTGTGAGTTCTTTATATTCTTTCAAGCCTTGTGCACATTCACGTATAACAATCAAGTGCTGCTATTCTTAGTTTTCAGTTTCTTCCGCTCCTATTCGAAACATTACTCTATTGAAGCCAAGATTTGAAGAAAGGATTTAGGCATCAAATCAAATAACTTCTTCAAGCTCATGTCTAATACTCTTTATAGATGAGATTTAAACAAATCAATTAAAATGAACCAAATCAAAGCCACCTGCTTTTGATGTCTTACTACCTATTTTCCCAGCGCCTCCGATTGGTCTCCCTCTAATGCAAGAAAAAGTCTGAACAAAAGAAATCAAGGTTACTTTGTGGTGCTTCAACCCGCAATCAAATACAACAACTCACAACCCCTCCAACCAAACACGACTCTAATACAAGATTATGGTGACCAACCCTTAAAAAAAGAAATGTTGGATATGAATTTGAAGAAGTGAATTTGGTGAAAAGGGTGCTTGATTTGATGTCTAAGTCATTTCTTCAAATCATGACTTTAGTATAGCAATGTTTTGAATTAGATTCAATGTTATTCAGTGAAGCAGGTGGAAGATTGAAAACATATAATGAGTGTATATAATGAACCGAAAAAACAAAGGATTCTCAAGTAAGTTTACTATACGCCAAAAAGGAGAAGGAAAAATGCCCGTTTTTGAACATTGTGGAGGTGAAAGTTTAATTCAGGATGGCTTGAGACGTGGCTGGGGAAGAGGTCATGTGTCCGCAAATAGTCGAGATGATAATAAACCTTTCCAGCCGTATATGCATCTTCGTCATACATGCCTTTGCCTCATCGATAACACTCATTTATTTTGTTATTTTGTATAGTTTGAAAAAGAGTAATCTTGACCCCATAAGCAATGTATTATGTTAATTTTTAAAAATATATACTTAAACATGGGAATAACTGTATGTGATAGTTTATCTCATTTTTACGTATGAAGAGAAGAAGAAAATTGAAATGGTGAAAATGGGAATAAAGAGGAGATTAGGATTATGTTTAATTATATTTCCAATCTTTCCCTAGAATATTTATGTTCTATTAAGATGGTATTTGTATATCATTCTTGTGTTTGTTGTATTATCCAAGTAGGTTACATGTACCTAGCCATTATTAATAAATAATAAAAACTGTAAAATTGTAAGTAACAAATAATAAAAATCAAAAATTACAAAATTATACTATAAGATATAAATAAATATACTATAATTTAGTATATTTTAATACTAGGTTAGTATCACGTTTATTACACGGTTGAATAAATAAAATATTATATAGTTATTAATAAAAGTTAATAAATAATAAATGATTATTTAATATAAGATATTATTGACATTACGTACGAGTGTTAAAGAAGTACATTATTTTTTATTTTATTTTTTATTTTTTTTAAAGTTTGTTTTTAAACAAACTATTTCAAATAAACTGTTTTCAAAAAGTGTCATTTTTAATAATTTATTTATTATAACTTTGAAATTTAAATACTTTTATTTCTTAAAATTTTTATTTCTAAAAGCCACGGTCTTTAAAATATATTGTGTTTTTTAAAAAGTTTGATATTTTTTTGAAAAAATATCTTATTTTATAAAAAATTATTTATTTACGAATTGTATTTGTAGAAAGATTTTTGTAAAATAAATTTATATTTGTAATAAGAAAAGAATTAAATAATATTATTTGTAGTTAATACATTTATTAAGACAGAGAAGCGAAAAAATAAAACTTAGTAACTTTAGAATTGTAACAAGTGACACATAAAAACCTTTTTATTGATAGATTTTAATAGAATAAAAATATTTATATATATTTTAGTATTTTATTATAAGAAAATTTATGTATTGAATACTTAATTATTTAGTTTACTTATTTAAATTTCTTTGCATTTAATGAGAGAGAGAGAGGGGAGAGGGTAAATAAAATTTTTAATTTTACTCTAATTTAACATGTATTTATTAAAAACTTATTTTATTATATAATATTGATATAGATATAGATTTCATTTATCCTATGAGTAGGTTTATAATTGCTACTGGTTAAGCATGAAGGTGGGCATAAACCCCAGGTTTGGACCCGACCTGGTGTATCTGACCAAGACCCGGGTACGGGTAGTATCCGATAGGATGCATACCTAGGTTGAAGGCGTTTAAACTCGTAGGGTTGGAAGCATGTTTAGTTTTTGAGTATTTTAGAGAACCCGACCCGACCCGAACCCACCCGGTTTAAACCCGAGTTAAACCCGTTATTGGACATACAAACAAGAAAAAAAAGAAACAAAAACTAAACTCGGCATTGGACCCGAATCTGGACCCGACCTTACCCTACCCTACTCGGGTAGCGGGTAGGGTTTTCAAGTAAGTGAACCTGACCCGGGTTCGTACCCGGGTTCATCAATACCCGGTACAAAAAACCCAATTAGGTCCAACCCGGTTTAAATCCAGTTTTAGGCCCAAGTGGTCAAACCCACTCTAATGGGCTCGTATATTATGAGCAAGCGAAGTAGTTTGGTTTGGGCTAACGTGCCGAGCAGGCCAGCACTAAATTTACTGGGCCTGGATTTCAAATGTGTTTCAAACTTAAGTCATCACTCTTCACAAATCACAAATACCTAAGTTAGTTTAGTATCTATCATTATATTATGATATATTCAAAGCTTGACTGTAATATCATTGTTATCTGAAAAAACTTGATAACCTAAAATCTATTTATTTTTTAACGGAACTAAAAATTTATTATCTTTCTTCAAGTTTTGGAGACAGATGACAAATTATTGTTTCTTGAAAGTAGGAGAACAAAGATGATAAATATGCTCCGACAAATGTGTAGAGGTGACAATATTATCATCTCAACTGGCAGCGTTTCATTTTATTATCTCTCTTTGTTCAGAGTTCCTCACCAAGTTATATGGAGGACTTTGCATTCTGAAAGGTATGCAGAAAATTGATCCATTCTCATCTTAATTCTTTTCTAGCTCTCTCTCTTAATTTCTTTTATTTTGAATAACCGATCGATCCACATCAGATGTCATCAAATCTACGTTATATTTGATGGTTAAAAATAGTAGTGTAGATAACATAGATTGGCTTCGTTAGTGTAATTTCTTTTTAACATTGTACTTTCCTTGCTCCCTTATTAGTAAAACTGAGTTATAATCTTGTATATTACATGTGTTAAATAAAAAAATTTTAAACATTAGTGAAGGTTAGGAAATATAAAACATGTTTTGATAACTGAAATTACATATTAGTAAGTACTTTACTTAATAAAATATTAGCAGTATAGATGTTTTTAAAACTTTCATATTGAAAAAGGGTTTTTAAAACTCCTTTTTTTACATATGTTAAAAATTATTTTTTCTAAGAAAATTGTTTTTGCAAATGTTAATTTTAATAAAAATCTCGTTATTCCAAAACTATGATTTTATTTATGTTTGCTTTTATAAATAAATTTATTATTTAATAAAAGATTGCTTTGACAAAATTTTATTTTTACAAATGTCTCATTGTTTACAAAACTTCAAGTTTTATTTATTAATATTTAATATTTTAGAAAAACAATTTTATATAAAACTATTACTTTTAAAAAAGATCAAATTTAAAATATTTCATATATGAAAACGGTACTTTGTTTTAAAATTTCATAATTTTCAAAAATCTTGCTTTTTAAAAAAGTATATTTTTAATCAAAATATTTAGTGTTTAAAATATTTAGATTTTAATCAATTAAAGAATATGTTTTATAAAAACATATTGATTTTAGAAAAAATTCAATTTTTAAAATAAGAGAGAGATGGGATTTAGAAATTACTTATTTTGACTTTTTAAAAATTGATAAATGATTTAGGATAGAAAATGAATAGTAAAATTAATATTGTAATAGCATGTGTCCATTCAATTTAGTTATTTATTAGTATTAGATAAAAATTGATTTGTTTATCATTTCCCAACAGGTTTTAAAACATCAAAGACAAATTTATTGTTTTAATTGTCATGACTACTAAGATGATAAAATAAGTATTGCTACAAGTTTTCATATAAACGTAGATGATAAGGGCGGGGTGCTCGTAACACATCCACCACACAACACCACACACCTACTATAAATACACATCACATCATCATATCACACTAATCTAAAGGGGATATTGAAATCACACTACACTACATCGTTTTTTTTAATTTTTTATTAAAATTAAAGATTGCATTAAAATTTTAAAAAAATAGTTTAAAATTAAAAATACAAAATACAAGAAAAATAACAGTAATAGTAAAACAGCTTATTATTTGTCATTCGAAACTATGATATCAACATTATCCGCAACGTGTTCAATGAGATCGAATCTATGTCTATGGGGGTTGTGGTGGTGTGGCACGATGCGACTAAGTGGCCTGGTGTTGGAATTTCACGTTGTGAGGGACCAATGACAATATTGCCACCCAACGCCAGCCTCCGTTGTGAGGCCACGACGAGAGTGCTCCCACCCTCCTAAAAGTATCGTCTTTGAAACGTTAAATACACATACTTCAACCGTTTATCGATTTTTTTAAAAAATGGTTCTATTTCGAAAAAGAGTTGACAATGGGGTTTTTCTTGTTTGATTTTGACAATATGGGAACCCGTCATTGTCAAGGGCGGGTTCTCAGAACTTGTTTCATGTGCACTGATAAGATTAAAAAACATCGTTTCATGTGTACATCTTTGTTTTTTTCAAGAACTCACTCATGGTAGTGACGAGTTCTAAAAACCAAGTATTTATTCGAACTTATTTTATTTTTTTATACTTTGATTCTGGTATAAAGTCATAACTTTTTACGTTTTTATTTCATGTACATTGTAACTTTAGAAAAACTAAATTTTTATGTTTTTATTTTATGCACATGTCATTATAATTTCGAGTTTATTTATGATTGGATGTAAATTACATGCTTATTTTTATTTACCTTTCGAGTTGTGTTATGTTTCAAAATTTTAGTTTGGGAATGAATTGAGTCAAATCTAATATGTTTTTCATTTCATGATATAGATTCAAGTTACTTTATTTTTGATTAAAAAATATATTGGTTGAGTAGAAGGGAAACACAACATAGTTTTATAAACTATATAAGAAAATTAATAATAATTACCAATGCAAATGTAAATTATGACTTTAAACCGGAACCAAAGTATAAAAAATTATAACATATACGAACAAATACTTGGTTTTTGAGAACTCACCGCGAGTTTTGAAAAAAAAAGACAAAAGATGTGCACATGAAACGACATCTTTTAATCTTGTCAGTGCACATGAAACAAGGTTTGAGAACCCGCCCTTGGCAAGTCTGAGTACTCCTATTGTTAAAATCAAACAAGAAAAACCCCTTTTGTCAACTCACTTTTCGAAATAATACCATTTTTTAAAAAATTCGGTTTATCCTATCATTTATCTTTCTTACCAAAATATTCGTCTTATTATATCCCTCAACGTAGTATTAGTTTTGGAAAAGAAAAGTCATTTTTAAGCAATTACCTCACATTTTCTTGGCAATTTCCGAAGTTAATAATTTAACATAAAAATAATATAAGAACGTGTAAGCGCGTTTTCTGAGCTTTCTGTCTCTTCACAAAAACTCTACACCTGCTTTCTTTTATCTACATTTTATTGGAATTTTTGTACACTCAGTTCAATATAAAGTAAAAACAAATTATTTATAGTTTAAATTGATACAAACATATGTGTTTTTAATTTGTTAAAGTTATAAAGTGAATCAAAGTGTATAAGACTCTATAAATAATTGATTTAAACTAACTTAGAATCAAACAGACCTTCTATGTTGTATAAACCGATGTAATGATGTTTATTTCTATTACTCAAATATTTTTTTGTTGTAATAATTTGTATTTGAAAAAAAAATATATTATCCACTATAATAAAACAAAATATTTATGCATCATATGACACCTATCTACCATTTCTATTTAGTATGCACCTAAAAACATCTCCTATAAAAAATACTTAAAAACATGTTTATTCAGCATGATCAACAATCACCCAAACTTTCTCTTCTATCCCTCTCATAACTCATTAAAAACAAAATAAGTTTTTTTCTCTCCTCTCTCCTTTTTCTCCTTCCTACTCCTCCTAGAGCTGTACAAACCGGTTTGGGGGCCCAAACCGGTTCAGGTCCCAAACCAAAACCGGTTTGGTCAAACTCGGTCAAAACCGGTTTGGCCCCAAACCGGTTCGGGTTCAAACCGGTTTCAATCCATAAAAACCCAAACCTATCAAACCGGTTTGGGTCGGTTCGGGCCCAAACCGGTTTCCTTT
>BJCM01198105.1:0-14038 GCA_018326385.1 Flaveria bidentis
GGTTAACAGGCAATCCTCGAGATTGCCAATGAGGTGAGCGGCCCTGTTGTCGCAAAAGACTCGGAAAGATAATGATAAAAATGAGAACGAATGAAAGATAAATAAAGTTCATACCTTGTTGTATGTATGATGTATGTTCATGTAATGAAGTATAAATGAAAGGGTTTTAATGAAAAGAGTATTTTCATATATATAAACTACTCAAGGTACTTTAATGCTTTTAAAAAAAACTAGAACTCACTCAGCAACGCTGACTTTTATACATTTTCAGTTAGCAGGTAATTTGTTGCTGAGGATGGCACGTGGGGAAAGCTACTCGGCAGGGCAAGACCGACATCCATTCTTAATAGAAATCACTGTTGTTTTGTAATGCAGTTAAACTATTCTTTTGTGAACTGATTAAACGAAAGTGTATTACTTAACAACAGTGTTTATAATGAGATGAATGGATTTTGTTAAAATTAATTCCGCTGCTTAACTTGTAAGCTTATAATGTTTTATGTAATTACAATGGTAAATGGCCAATTGTGAGGTCTCCGGGAACGGGGCCTTACAGGATCATACCACCTCCAGCAGCAGCTGAAGAGGTGCTTGGTATGTAAGGTCTAGAACAACAGACTCCTACATTCTTGAGTCTATTGACTTGATAAAGCCTTCCATTCTTTGGCACCAGGTGTCAAAGTCATCAAGAGTGATCAGTGGGGACTTTGTCATGGTTCTAGTTTCCATATCAGCTTTAGAGATAGCTGCCATTTGAGATGTTAAGTATTTTGTGTGTGTGAGGAATCTTAAGATGGTGAGATAGCTGCCATTTAAGATGTTAAGTATTTTCCATGATCTAGACAACAAGAAAATCAATGTAGAGTTAAAAGGCAGATTACCTTTTGACTAGTGACTATGACATGCCATAGCTCACATCCTAATATATTACAAAAAGGATAAATGTACAAAGGTACATAAAGTAGAAAGAAACAGACTCAAGACCTCAATGTACAGTTGCCAAAAGCATGGACCTTTCACCAACTTATGTAAAGTTGTGTCTTATCATAGTTGTAGCGGAAAGGGGTCTAGCTTTATCGAAAAAGTATATCAAATAAAGCATGTGTTCTAAAGTCTTCGGAAGAAATCTATTTTCAAGTGTTGGCTTCAGAAGACTGTCTTTGAAGCTTCAAAAGACTTCATGTTTGGCTTTGGAAGATATTGGTCTTGGCTTCGGAAGATTTCACACTTAGAATTTTTCTAAGGTAGAGTGTGACACTTCCGAAGCATTCTACTTTAGTACACTTGTGCATGCATGCAGGAGAGACTTTGGATGTTTTGGGTTGCATTAGCCTTATATGAAACCTTAAAATAATGCTAAAAAATACTTTTTCCCTAACAACTGAGGAGTGAGAAGAATTTAAGAAGGTATGTTCACACACATATATATACATTTTTAATGGCTACCTATAAACATAAATGTATAATATTTTATATTTTAGGTTTAGGGGCATCCGAAGTCTGGATCTTTGAACACGACTCCATTGCCTTTTCCAGAACTTTATGCATAATTGTTTGATGGTAATACTACCACTGAAAATTACAAGTGGACCTCAACCCAAACAACTTTAGTTGCTGGATCATCTTCTTCTTAACATGTCAACCCATTTACGATTACAAATACAATTCTTCATGACATAGAAGATGATGCCAGCTCTTTTGATTTTGAAAAACCACACTTCCGAGCCTATTCCTGAGGATACCCCCAAGCCTACCTCGAAACCTACCCCTGACCCTATTCCAAACAAAAGGGCCAAAACCTCAAAATCATCTATCACTTCTGATGATTTAGCATCTGATATGAAAAAAGGCTCTTTAATATTTGATCAAAGGAAAAGAAGGACCAACAGTACTTGACTGTTCTAAGAGGTTAAAGTTGGTTGGGTTAGACCCGGTAAATCCTTTATTATTACCTACTTTTTATATCTTTGGAGCGTCGTCATTCACAAGAGAGGCATGGATAACACTGTCAGAAATTCCAGAAGTATTAACAGGATGGATCACGATGACGGCTAAAAGTTTGAAACTAATATATCTGTGCACGTGACATTGAAAACATTAGATCTTTTTGGATCTTTTTGTTTATGACATTGTTTATGTTTAATGGTTGTGTATTTGTTTATGACATTGTTTATGTTTAATGGTTGTGTATTTGTTTATGACATTGTTTTGTTTGATAGTTTTGTTTTTGTTTATGACATTGTTTATGTTTAATGGTTGTGTTTTTATTTATGACATTTTTTATGTTTAATAATTGTGTTTTTGTTTATGAATTTGTTTATGTTTAATGGTTGTGTTTTTGTTTATGACATTGTTTATGTTTAATGATTGTGTTTTTTTATGACATTTATGTTTAATGGTTGTGTTTTTGTTTATAATATTGTTTATGTTTAATGGTTGTGTTTTTGTTTATGATATTAGTATGTTTAATGGTTGTGTTTTTTTATTATTAACACAGGAACATATGGTTTATAATAAGAAATTACTTCTAGTAATACTTATGTACTTGTATGTTTGTTTTTTTGTGGAGGAGAGGTTTGAAACGAATGCGAGAGAATGATTTGGAAATGACGGGACATAAATACACGTTAGAGTTATTGCAAGGAAATCCCAAACAATGCATTGAATTGCTACGCATGTCTCGTGAATCCTTTGTTCGACTATGTGTCCATTTTAGAATAAATTATTCGTTAAAGGATAGTAAACATGTATCGGCCGAGGAGAAGATGGTTATGTTTTTAATGATAATCGGTCATAATCAACGTTACGTGGTTATCAAGCGTAGATTTCAACACTCAAAGCAAACATTCATATTTTTTATGATGTGTTGGATAAAATGATGCTTTTTGCCAAAGATATGATAGTGCCAACTTTTTTAAATTCTAATCCAAACATTTCAGGACATAACAAAAGATTTGTGACTTCAACATGATTTTTACATGTTTGTTGATACATCATATTCCTAGTTTATATTCTTAAATATAAAAGTCTTTCATTTCTTACACATATGTAATGTGATTACTTAATGAAATATGATATGCATCTTGATGTTTATTTCTCTTTGAGTATTTCATATTATTATTGTATTTAGTATAATTTATATGTATGAACATCATATATAGGTTTGAGGTTGTTGTACATAGTTCTAAGTCAATAATGATTGAGAAATGTGTTCAACTTAGTCGGGTGGTTATTTATGCTAATGGACCATACTTATGGACCATACGCATGAATGAATCATACTTATGGACCAGTCGCATGACTAAACCAGGAGACTGGATCAGTCGTATGACTGGGACATAAGGTTGATTATGTCGCACGACTAAACATTCAGTCATGCGTATGAATCAACCACATGAGTCAGTCACACGACTGAACCATGCTAATGGTTCAGTCATACGAATGAAACTGAAAACCTATAAATACCACATAATTCATGGAAAAAAAGGGAGACTTCGAATATTCACAAACCCTAGGCGTCCAGAGCGCCCTAAGCAGCCTATCCAACTTCATAGTTCGTTCCTGATCAATTTCTACTCAATTCTTAATGTTTGTTTCATCGTTAGATCGATCAGGTTGTTGTGCTCACTGATTGGATCACCTATCAAATAGGATTCCACACTATTTTATCTGGTCTAATGTAGAATCCGTTAGTACTCCGTATGAAAACGGTCCTAACAAGTGATATCAGAGCTTTGGCTCGTGATTTTGCGTGGATTCAATTGGTTTTGGTGTTAAAACCAACGTTTTCAATCAAAAGAGTCACCTTTTTGCTTCAAAAAGTGTTTTTGACGATTGCATGTGTTAAAGTTTCGATTGTTCATCAAACGACAGATTAGGGTTTCTGTAAAATTCGTAATTTGTGTCAAAGTGTTCAAATATTTGATTTTTCAAACACAACAACCTTGAGTTGCACAATTAGACCATTCGTATGGCTGAACCCATTCGTACGAATGAACTCAGTCGTATCTCTCATTCGCACGGTTAAGCAACTCCAGTCGTTTGATTACAATCGCCCTGCTCATTCACACATTTGAATCCAATCGCTCGATTGAATTCATTCATATCTTTCATTCGCACAAGTGACCCATTCGCATAGCTCATTTTCACGAGTGAATCTGTCCTGTTCTAAGTTTACCAAGTCTAAAGCAATGGAAGACCAGTTTGCTACATTCACTGCTGGAAAGGACTTGCGTATCCAGAACCTTCTACTTCTAGAGAATGAGATTGGAAACCACAACAAACCGCCAAAGCTGTAAACTTTGGATGAATACCCACATTGGAAACAGTGCTTTGAAATCTACTTAAATGGAGTTGACCCAAACCTTTGGACATCCATTGAGACTGGTTACATGGTACTATTTAGTGCTAATAGAGTTAAATTGACTTTGGGAGGAATGAGACAATCCCAAAAGACTCTACATAATGCTGAAAAGAAAGCATATGCCTTGTTGACTCAATCTATAACTAAGGACATATTTCATTAGTTCTCTGAGAACAACCAGTCTAAGAAATTATGGGAGGCCTTGGAAAAGAGACACGAAGGAAATACGACTCTGAAAGCACTAAAGGCAAAAGCTTTTAAGAAGGAATTTGACAATTTCTCTCAGATTGGGAATGAGAGCTTGGATGATATCATTGATCGATTCTATCATTTGATGAGTGAGTTGCACACTCATGGCATGACCACATCCATGGAAGATAAAGTTTCTAGTTTTGCTGATGGTCTGCCAGACAAATGGGATCCATTTGTGTCTAGTCTGAGACAAAATGACACTCTTGCTACTTTAGACATAAATGAATTCATTTTGAAGTTAAGGGAAAAAGAACTGCGTATGAAATACAAGTCAAAGAAAGGATCTTATGTTTAGAATCCTGCACTATACAATTCAGTTCCAACTCCGGCTACTTCAGGCGCACCGCTACAAATGGCGTTTGTGTCTAGCTCTTTTGCTCCTTCCCAAAGCAATGCATCAGGAAACATAACGTTAGGGTCATCTAGAACCCAATACATAGTTCCTAAGGCAAATACTACCAAGTTGAAGACCGAGAATCTCGGAAATGTCATCGTGGAAGTTGCTAAAGAGCACATGGACCTTCTAGTTGTTGTTGTTCAATCATATGATGGATAAGTTGTTGGTAAGATTGGAAACTGTTATCTTGCTGACGAGGACTACGAGCAAGTTAATGAAACTGAGCTAGAACGCATGGATATCATGTGGGCCTTTGCTAGTGTTGTTAGAAGAGCAAAGAAGTTTGTTTAAAAAATAGGGCAAAATTTGGTTGCCACTAAAGATACGACATTTGGATTTGACAAAACCAAAGTCACGTGTTTCAATTGTGGTGAAAAGGGACACTTCAAACGTGAGTGCGTAAAGCCAAAGAAAACTGGAAATGGAAATCCTTTTCCTATATTAAACTGACAAGACAAGGATAAGATTGGAGCTTCATCTTCAAGTAAAGAGTCTAAGGCTTTGGTTGCTCAAGGTGATGAAGGAAAAGACTGGTCCTTCCGATTCATTTCTGAGGGTGAATCAAACATTGCTTTAGTTGATACATTGGATGATGGATCCGCAAGTGAAGGAGAAATCATAGCTGAGCATACACTTTCAGATATCAAAGAAGCTATGGATGTCATTGATCATTTGGTTGAAGAAGAGGTTAGTGCTACAAACTCAGAATGTCCAGTCACCGAAGAGTCTGACGCTACTTTGATGGCTGATTCGTCTAGTTCTACACAGGTATATTCTAAAGACAAATTATTTGAAAAACATGCATGTACTGAATGTGATAAATTTAGGGAAAGTGTTGATTTAAAATTTGCTAGGTTATTAGAACATAATATTAATCTAGTAAATGATTTACAACTCTGCATTGAAGCAAATAATGCTTTAAAACAAAATGAGTGCAGCTTCAAAGAAAAGATAGAACTGTTAGGGAAACAACTAAGGGAAACCGAGGTTGTTGCGTTAAATCAATCAAATGAAATCAAGTTCTATTTAAATTCATTGGAGGGAACTAAAAAGTAAAAAAAAAAGTTTTGAAAGTCGAAGTTGAGTCATTAAAACAAAAACTACATAGTTTGGCAAGTTCTTCTCACATAGTTCAGAACCTAGTGAAAGAACGGAATGATGGAGAAGGTCTGGGTTATAACGTAGTACCGCCACCACATGCAATCCTTTTGAACACTAAATGTAGACCAATTAATAATAACCCAGTACAGGATCATGTGGTGTCTACTCCTTTGGTCAGTGATCCAGATTCTATGGGTAAACCTATGAAATCTGTCACTAAACAGAAGGATTCTACTTTGGGATCAAAATATAAGATACCTGTTGAGGATTTGGGTGATAAATTTGAAAATGTTAAATTAGGGTTAGGTTCACAAACGTCTATTTCAGAACCTAAAAGGTCTAATCCAATGAACCTTAAACGTGTTAATCATCAAAATCCTAATAAAATGAAAGTGAAAGATGTTCAAAATGTCAAAACAATTTAGTTTGTTAAAAAAGGTGAAACATCTAAAAAGGAAGTGAAACAACCCAACCAGACATATCTCAAACCCCGACCAAACTCAACCTCACATCAAAACTTTCCTCAAACTGTCAAAGGGTGATCCTACTACAGTTGTGGAAAATGAGGATATATCTCTCCAAATTGTCCTTATTATCAGACACCTAAAAAGAAAATTGAACTTTTTGATGAAAAACCAAGATTTTTTAAAATTAGATCTAATACTCCTCCAAGATACCAAAGACCACATAGATTATTAGCTCAAAGCGAGGATGTGTCACCTAAGGTTACACCTAAGGTTACACCTAAGATTATTAGTGAACCTAAAGTTCAAACCATAAGCCAGTCATCTGTTTACCACAAACAGGCCTTACACAAAACTAGTTTATGGAAGAAAAAACTAAGTAATGTGTTTGATAGTAAGAACAAGAAAAATAAAGATGTGCCCTCATCCTCTGATTGACAGTGAGTTAAGTTCATGATGTGTGATACCTCTAGGACATCCAAGCCACTTAAGGCTTGGGTCCCAAACCTAGACTAATCAATTCCTTTGTATGTGTAAGGTGTCCACTACAGCACTATCACTAATACTTGGATGATTGATAGTGGGGCTTCCAGGCACATGACTGGGAATTTGTCTCTCATTTTCAACGTCATGCAAATTAAAGGGGGACATGTATCATTCACTGGGAATAAAGAAAGTTACATCAGCACTCAAGGCGAAGTGGGAAACAAGAAAGTGAAGTTTGACAAGGTCAACTACATTCAACAACTGCAAAACAACTTGCTTTCTGTCTCCTTAATCTGTGATAAGGGATTCAAGATTGTGTTTGACAGCAAGAAGTGCTACATGTTGAAGAAGGAGTATGTTATCGAGGAGGATAAAATTCTAATATCAACTACAAGATATAATGATCTATATGTCTTGGATCTATCAAAAGCCTCCACAACTGAGTCTACTGCCTAGTGCTTCTTGTCAAAGGCAATAGAGAGGGATTCAATCTCCTGGCATAGGAGCATGGGACATATTAATCCCATGAAGATGAATCATCCAGTTCAAAATGATTTGGTGAATGGAGTTACAGTCAAGAATTTCCAGCTCCCAGATTTCTACGTAGCATGCAAGAAAAGGAAACAGACCAAGAAATCTTACAAAGCAAAGAAAGTTAGTTCTATCGACATTCCTCTTGAGCTTCTACACATGGATTTGTTTGGCACAGTCAACACAAAGAGCATTGCTGGAGATTGGTACTGCTTTGTAGTAACTGATGATTACTCAAGATTCTTTTGGGTGATGTTTCTGAAAGCCAAGTCAGAGACATTTGAATCATTCAAGCATCTAGTCACTATATTGGAATCAATTTACAAGCTAAACGTAAGAAAGATTCAATCAAACAACAGAACAGAGTTCAAGAATTAGTGGATGGAGGCATTCTGTCGAGAGAAAGGAATTGTTCATCAATTTAGTTCTGCCTACACTCCATAGATGAATGGGGTTGCTGAAAGAAAGAATCGGAGCTTGATAGAGACAAAAAGGAAAATGTTAGCCGACTCTAAACTTCCAATTCAATTATGGAACGAGGTAGTGGATAATGCATGCTACACTCTCAATCGAGTCTTAATGGTCAAACGTCATGGAAAAATGTGCTATGAATTGCTCCAGCGACATAAACCCAACTTGGAGTATCTAGAACCATTTGGAGAACCGTGCATGCTGTTAAAGAAGGCAGAAGAAGGTATCTTTCTCGGATATAATATACCAGACAAGAGAGTTTATATCAACTCAACGGGTCAGATAGAAGTGTGGTGCAATGTTGATGTCCAAAGATACACCACCCCTTGCTGGAAAAGGACCTTCTTCTTTGACTATGATGGATTTTTCAAGTCCTTCAATCTACCTCCTTCTCATCTTGAAGATGAGTTACCCGATTGAATGATGTACAATGTTCTGAATACTCCTACACTAGACTCGACATCATCGGTTCTATTAGATGATACTTCTAGCCCTTCAGGGGGAGGGCTTGAGGTAAGTGAGTCTCCCTCTAATGATGAAGCAGTTGAGACTACAAATACCGACAAGGAGGAACAGGTTCCCACTACCAAAAGTACACAAGCATCTGATCTTGATTCCATTGGAACTTCTAAACCCCATACTCTAACAGCCACAGAAAGTGAACTGGGATTTAAAATCTGGATAATGAGGTAGCTGCTCCCACCACTCCTAGAACTTGAGTTGACGTGCATCATCCCCTGGACAACATTATTAGGGATATTCGATTAGGAGTTCAGACATGAAATCAGCTATACTCAGCTGATTATGCCGCAGTCATGGAAAAAGGATATCTACACGATGGTTTTTATCGATGTTTTGTGTCTCAATTTGATCCAAAATATGTAAGTGAAGCTTTAAACTATGAGGTATGCGATGGTGCTATGCAAGAACTTTTTCAGTTCAAGAAGTTAGGAGTATGGACTCTTGTGAACAGACCAAAAGGTGCAAAGGTGATTGGCACTAAATGGGATCTTAGGTGTAAGAAAGATGACCAAGGGGCTATAATTAGAAACAAGGCTCGTCTTTTCGTTCAAGGGTTTAGACAAGTCAAAGGCGTTGACTACAATGAAGTGTTTGCACCTGTTTCAAGGATGGAAGCAATTCGTATCTTCTTAGCATATGCATCTTACATGAAGATCAAAGTTTATCAATTGGATGTGAAAAATGCATTCCTTCATGGTGAAATCCATGAAATGGTGTAGGTCAGACAACCCGAAGGATTTAAGGATCCTTATCATCGGGATAGAGTTTATAAACTGGACAAGGCTCTATACGGGCTTCATCAAGCCCCTCGAGCCCGGTATGAGAAACTCTCTACTCAGCTGCTGAAACATGGTTTTCGCAGAGGGGGTTATTGACTACACGTTGTTCATCAAAGAGAAAGATGGTGATTTACTACTGGTACAAATATATGTGGATGACATAATCTTCGGTTCCAAAAATAAAGCATTGTGTAAAGAATTCGAATCTGTGATAAAAGTTGAGTTTGAGATGAATGCCATGAGAGAGATGACGTTCTATCTTGGGTTACAGGTGGATCAGATACCAAATGGAATCTTCCTGCATCAGTCCAAATATGTAGGAGATATCCTTAGTCGGTTCAACATGGAGAATGCAACAGTTGTTGGGACTCCACTTGCCACGAACCACGATGTGACACCCGACAGTGATCTGGTAGATGCCACTATGTATCGAGGAATGATCGGATCTCTGATGTACCTCATAGCCTCTCGTCCTGATATTATGTATGCCACGTGTCTCTGTTCTAGATATCAGGCTAAACCAAAAGTGAATCATCTAATTGGGGTAAAAGGATCTTTCGTTATATGAAGGGTACTCCAAAACTAGGGTTGTGGTATCCTCATGATGATGACTTTGAGCTTACAGCATATAATGACTCAGACTATGGTGGTTGCAAGATGAATTACAAGTCAACATCAATGGGATGTCAATTCTTTAGAAGACACTTAGTCACCTGGAAGTGTAAGAAGCAGACATTTGTTGCTCTGTCAATATGTGAAGCTGAATATGTTGCCGCTTCAAGTTGCTGTTCACAAATCATTTGGATTCAATAGCCAATGCGAGACTATGGTTTGAAATTTTCTAACACCCCTATCTTTGTTGATAATTGTGCTGCAATAGTTGTCACTAAAAATCCAGTCCAACACCCAAAAACTAAACACATCGGTATTAAATATCACTTTATACATGACTATTTTGAAAATCAATTAATCGATGTTGTTAAAATTAATACGGAGTTTCAACGCGTCGACCTCTACACAAAAGCTTTTGACAAACCTTGGTTTTTATATCTTTTGAAGGTCAATGGCGTGAAAAGAAAAGTGTTGTGATTCTAGAAAAATCGAGTTCCTAGTCCGACAAATTTTTCTTAATTTTTAATTTTATTTTCATGTCTTTTAAAATCCAAAAACACAAAAACATTTTCGGTTTTAGAATTTTAGGGGGAAAATAGTTTTGCTTCAGTATTCAATTACTTAAAAAAACGGGGGCAAGCAGATAAGCTGAAAGCAAAGAAATCAAATTTGTGAAATTGATTCAAAAATTATGGAAAATAATAGTACACAGGAAACTAATTTTTTGGGACATCAAAAGGATTTAAATGATCAAAATGCTATATTCAAATTACAAGTCTGAGAAGTCTAAGCAAAATAAAGGAAAAATGATAGTAAACTAGTCTGCTACTAAAGTAACATAGAAAAAGTAGGCCTAGGGGTTGCTAGTTTATTATATGATGTGTCGGTAGATTCAACACAATAGACGAGTAGACTTCATTGGTGAATCAAATTAAAACTAATATGTTCAACTTGTTATGGGTGATCATCAAATCCCTGGTTAACACAATCAACGCATTTCCAGTAAGGGGTGACGAGCAAAATAAACACCACAAATATGTGCGGATGACCATAAAAATGAGCAAAGCATATGGAAAAACTGTTAAGCACGATCAAGCTAATGACTAATGTTGTTGGTGCGTTATGTGCAAAATAAAAAATGCTCTAACAAGAAGATAGGTTGTGTGCCTCTCTGTTATGCGATGGCACTAACCTGAGGATAAACACAACCTAAATATTCTAGAATTCATTGTTGTTTGCGCCTCTCTGTTGTGCGATGGCACTGACCTGAGGCTTGGCATCTCTTTGAAAATTCTTAGAATAGTTTCTTCTTGTCAAATACCCGTAGACCGCTCAAAAATCTCCTAAGCAATGTTGATTACCATATAAGTGTGAGATCCATAAATGCTTGTTGAAATAAAAAAACCTAACTCATCACCAATATGAGTCAAAAATATGTGTATGGATTTAAGTGGACAAATATACTGACAATCATTGTGGCTTCAACTCTCGATAGTCAAAATCATTGTGTGCATCTTACAGCTCTAGTATGATTTCCTGCAAGTGCTATTGAATCTCAGACAAATAAGAATCTAGTATCCAAGTACATATAAAAAGGTCCCAAATGATTATGATATACCTATATGATTCCATAAGAATCTTTCTAGAAATGATAAAAATAAATTGAAGCTGTTCTGCTCAGGAGGAAAAATCGGTTAGATGATTTTTAAAAGGTTTCAATCCACCTCAAACCAAAAACACAAAAATATGTTTTGTTTTGTTTTAATTCAAGTAGTTTTCTATTTTTGTTATCTTCTTTGCGTTGATGTCGGACTATATAACTAGATGAACTCTGTGAATCACAAATTAAAAAGGTCACGTCTGAGGTGACCAATCGGCTCTCAATTAAAAGGATCACATATGAGGTGATCAAATGATTCTCTATTAAAAGGTCATGTCTGAGATGATCATTGGTCATAATGTTATATATCTAAAGTTAAATTTTGAGTGTATGGAAATGTATGAAGTCAAACTCATAAGTATGAGCCAATCGCACGATTGAATCATAAGTATGAGCCAATCGCACGCTTGAACCATTAGTATGAGCCAATCACATGATTGGACCATGAGTATGGGTCAACTATGCGATTGGATCACAAGAATGAATCAATCGTACGACTGGATGAACGAGTCTAAGTCAGTCGCATGACTGAACCCCAGTCGCATGAATGAATCATGCGTATGGGTCCAGTCGCACGACTGGAACTTAAAATAGTATAAAAAGGGGGTCAGTCGATCGTATACCCTACCACCCTTCAAAAACTCTCAAAAACCGCCTAATACCCAGACACTCCGCCAAAATTTCGATTATTGTGATTACTCTCCGATAGTGATACTAACTAATATCCTATTCATCTTTAGGTACTTTGAAACTGAAATCGGTCAAATGAATGGTTAATCAAACCCACAATGACCGAAATTGTTAAAATCAAGAACCGGGACCATACCCTAAAATAGACCACTTAAATGGACACAAACGTTGATTTAAATGACACTAAGTGCTATTTCGAGTCCCTGTGAACCTAATGAATCTAAACACGAAGTGTAATGTAACGTTTTGACAAAGATTCAAATTTATGGTGTCGAACAGTGCAAGATGCGAATAGACACGCATATGAACCACAATCGCACGATTGAGCCAGGTGCATGATTCAATCTCACGAGTGAATCAATCGGTGAATCAGTCGCACGAATGACTCAACCGCATGGCATAGCATACGACAAAGTTCAGTCGCAGGCTCAATCGTACGACTGAACTCAGTCGTATGGTTTAATCGCACGATTGAACCAGTTGATCAAAATCAGCTAAAATTCAATTGTTATCTCTTACGAATAGATCTAATGTATATGTTTCTTGTGTTGCAGCAATATGGCTGAGAGATGGACAATGTGCACCAAGCACAACATTTGTGCTCATCTAGATGTTGCGTCTCGAAACGCTTCTGAGTTCATCGGGATTATAGCCTTCCTACGTAGATCGGGGATCTACAAGGCCATTTCTACCCCAGCACACCTTACCGATCGATTCAACAAGCATTCTGGGAAAATGGCATAGTTGACCAGTCCGTTGAGCCCCACAGTATCCGGAGCTCTATATTCGGACAAGATATTGAGATCAAGGAAGACGACCTGAGGAGAGTCTTGGATTTGAGTGAGGACGGAGCCCATCCAACCAAGCTGCATCCCCTAATAGTTCGGGGATGTTTTCTGAGGATCAAGTACGCCGTTGAAATCAATGTTAGTGTACAGAACAAGAGCAACATATGCCCCCAGTTCAAATATCTGGCATATGTGATCCTTAAGTGTATAGCCTCTAGACGTGGAGGATTCCATGAGATGTCTGACCAAATCCAGAATGCATACGTTGCACTGGTACTGAACCACCCGTTCAGTTTCTCACGCATGCTCCTCTCATACTTGAAAGAGAACATAGAGGCCAATGGCAAGGAAGGCTTCTGCATGTATCTAAGGAAGGCTTGAAATGATTATAGACGAGAAGCTTCCTCTGCTGCCTAAGGAGAAGGACGATGTCGTGATATTAGAGGTGATGGATGACACCACACTAGGTGGAATGAAGGTGTACCGGGGGAAGCAGGTGAAGCCCCCAGTCAGGAGACTCTTTGGCCATCTAGCCAACGAGGATTACATGGCGCTCTCACGTAAGAAGTGGCGTCATGATGATAGTGACTCAGATGTTGAGCCCATAGTAGTTCCTACTGACAAAGATGGCGGTGATGATGACGACCATGATGATGGTCAAGGTGGTGGAGATGTTGGCACCAGTCAATTACGGGCCACCGACACGTCTACCATATATCCACCACCTCCACAAAGTATTTCATCTGCTCCTGGGGGATCTAAGCAAGCTGCTATCTACCAAGACTTCTTGGTAGATGAAGGAGATGAGTCTGATGATGAGCTTCTCACCAGGAGAGTTGGGATTCGGGTTGTCGCTACCGAGAAGGGGAAAGAGGCGGTTGGTGGACGCCAAGCTGGTACTAAGGGTGGTGACACTGATGTC
>BJCM01198127.1:0-13178 GCA_018326385.1 Flaveria bidentis
TCATATTTGGTTCTTCAAATGACCAAATGTGCAAAGACTTTGAAAGCATTATGAAGAAGAAGTTTGAGATGAGTTCCATGGGAAAAATGGACTTCTTCCTTGGAATTCAGGTGAAGCAATTGAAGGAAGGCTTCTTCATCAATCAATCAAAGTATGTCAATGACATCTTATAAAGATTTGAGATGAAAGATTGTAAGCCAGCCAAGACACCCATACCCAGAAACCATAATCTTTGTCCTGACCTTGAGGGGGAGGATACTGATCAACATCAGTATAGGGCAATTATTGATTCTCTGATGTATCTTACAACAAGTAGACCTGATATAATGTTTGCCACTTGCATCTGTGCAAGATATCATGCTGCTCCAAAGGTGTCTCACCTAGCTGCTGCAAAGAGAATCCTCAGATACCTTAAAGGAGCACCTAAATTAGGTCTCTGGTATCCAAGAAATAGTGATTTCAATCTCTATGGATACTCTGACAGTGACTATGGTGGATGCAACATTGACAAGAAATCAACATCAGGAGGATGTCAATTTCTTGGTGGAAGGATCATCTCATGGCAATGCAAGTAACAATCTTGTTTCTCTACATCAACTGCTGAAGTTGAATACATTGCTGCTGCTAGCTGCTGTGCTTAGTTGCTGTGGATTCAGAACCAGATGTTAGACTATGGATTCAACTTTATGAGTACTCCTATCCGTATTTACAACAATAGTGCTATCTCCATTACTAAAAATCTGGTAAAGCACTCCAAGACAAAGCATATTGATATCAGGTACCATTTCATTAGAGATATTCATGAGACAAATCTGATTAAGCTAATCAAAGTCAATTTAAATGAACAATATGCTGATTTGTTCACCAAAGCTTTTGATGAATAAAGATTTTAGTATCTCATAACAGCTATTGGGATGATAAACATTGATTAGATTACCTCTTTTGAAAACCTTTTAGTATGTAATGTCTTATGTCAATACAATCTAAGCCCTGTTACAAAGAGATCTCTCTAAAAATTTTCTAAGTATAAATTTCTTTCGAAGAGAAATTAACCCTCAGAAGATATTTTCATATCTTCCAAAGGAAAATTTCTCAAAGGATAATTTTCTTCTCGGAAGAGTTTTTGAACTTGGAAGAAGCGATTGATTTCATATCAGATCTACTTCCGAAGCTTATACAATCTATCCATTCAGAAAGCAATCCTTACCTTCGGAAGCAAAGTCTTTGCTTCGGAAGTAAGAGTTGACTTTGGAAGACAAATTACCTTCGAAAATGTTTTATATTCGGAAGAGAGATTTTACTGTGTAACGGAAATCTCTTGGGCCCCACACTGTAAAAATCAAAGATTTTGTTAATGTTGTCGGATTATTTAGCTGAATTTAACCTTACCGCCACTGTCATTTCTTCCACTAAAACATCACATCACCTTATCCTAACCCCTATTACCGCCTTTCCACCCTCCTTTAAATAATCCCGATTATTCAATTTCATCTTCTTACCTAAATTTTACTGCCTTAAAACTTTCCTTCACTCTCAATTCACCCTAGCTCAAACTCATCCAAATTCACCTTTCACAAATGGCACTCAATCCTCAGCACAACCAGGTCGCATTTCTTGATTCTTCAAAAGATGCTGAATTCTCAGAAATCATCTCCTTTTTCACCCAATCATCCACTACATAGCCCTTACCGTTAATCCCACTGTTTACTCCAATCACATGGCCGAATTTTGGGATAATGGTCAAGTTGAAACCCTAAACGGGGTTTGTGTGATTAGATCTCGCATTTGTGGACAAGAGTTAGTCATTATTGAACAGCTTATAAGGGAGCATCTCAAGCTTCATGATGAGGGAGCTCCTACAAAATTCCCCAAAACAGATTTAGACAACACTTACATCCTCATGGGACATGGTGGAGACATGAGCAGGTCAACTGTCTACAAATTTAACTTCTCCTACAACTGGAAGTTCCTCCTGCATATTGTCCTACACTATCTGTCAAATAAATCTAAGGGATGGGACCAAATCCCATATGAACTAGGATGCTTAGTTCATGGACTGGTGAGAGGCCTCCGCTTCAATTACTCAAGATTTGTGTTGACCAATCTGATTGGGAATCTTCAGAGGGAAACATTCTTTATGTATCCCAGATTCATTCAACACATCATCAACTGTGAGCTGGACCAGAGTCAGCTTGTCTATGCAGCTGCTCTGACTGTCCCTCACATGAGACCTACCATCTTCAAGACTTTGAAGAAGGTTTCAACCAACTTCACTGGAAGGTACACTTCTTTACTTCCAGGTATGATTGAGCACATAGCTCCTGGTGACATCCTTGTTCACCCCACAGGTTATGAACCCACACCAGCAACTGCCTCCATAATGCCAACACTGCCTTCTCATCCCATCACCATAACATACAAGAGACGCCCTAAACGAACCCTTGTTCAATCTACTCTGATTGAACAAGCCCCTCCTGTTCTATCCAAAAAGACTAGAGTGGAACAATGGGCTCCCACTCAGTCTGAGGTCTCACCATCCCTCTCATTTGACCTCAATATGTGTCCTGAGTCTCACCAGTCTCAAACCCTTGAGCCCCAAACCCTAGCCACAGGCCCTCAGAGTGAGCACTTGCACTCTTCTAAGCAGCCAACAAGGGACAACCCCACTAGAGGCTCAATGCCTATAGACATTGACCAAGGTCCCGGGTTAGTAGGTTTAACCTCTTTATCTTTCACTGACCTTCTCTTCAAAACTGATGAAGAGATAACATACCTCCATGGCAATGAAGTTGATCTACACCACCTTCTCCAAGATCAACAGAGCCTAGAGAGATCCCTTATTTCTGCCCCCATCAGCAACCCATAACTGAGGCGAGTCCCACTGATGTGGAGGGGGCTCATGCTGATTCAGCTGCCACTACAGAAGGTGCCTCAATGGACCTTATGGATAGTGGTAACATCTCTGAGACTGAATCTGCCGCAACCATGCCTTTTGATGACTCTGAAAGAGACATCATTAAGCAAGGGAAACCAGGGTGCCAAGAAACCACATCTGGTGGTGAGGCTGAGCATACTAGGTATGTTACCTCATCTCCCCATGATTCTTCTAAAGAAGATGAGGGAAGCAGGAAACTCCTTATTCAAGGCCTTCTTTCTAAAGTCTCAAACCTTGAATCATTGGTTAGGACTTTAGAAGAATGGTTTGCCACTCAGCAACTTGAGATTGACAATCTCAAGGCTAAACTAGCTGAGAAACAGATCGAGAGATCGTACCTATTCAGGTCTCCTTGACCTCTTCCTCCAGCTCATCTAGCTCTCAAGATGATGCTACCAAAAAGGGGGAGAGTGTTCAGAGACAAACACTTGAGGACTCACAGAGCCAAACTTCAACTTTAACACTTTCACCTCCTTTCACAACTTTGTCCAAGCCATCCCAAGTTGTACTTAAAATCGACCCAAGGATGCTTAGAGATCTCTACAGACTCTTTTCCAAGTTTCTGTTGAGATCCTCTACTAATCAGTCAAGCCCTGATGCTGCCATGATGTACTTTGGAGCAGAAGAGCTTCAGAGGATATGTGCACCTTCTACCACTGTGGAAGAAGTTAGTCAACCTAAGGTCCAAATGGAACCTGAGATTCAATTTGAAAGGGAAATGAGGACTAATAGCCCAGCAACTGAAACAGTTAGGATAGAATCTACACCTCCTCAAACTTCCAAAGCAGAAGTTAAAGCCTCGGAAGAACAACCAAAATCTTCCGAAGTCGAAATGGAAGCGGTAGAAGGACTGTTTTCTTTGTCCGAGGATCTAACCATCACAGATGCGATCCTAGAACTTGCATCTGAGGTGAATAGTGAGGACTTTCTGGATCTACCTCTAACCTAGACACCCTCTCTGCCTCTCTCTCAATCAGAATCCACTCTCCAAGAACCACCAAAGTCAAGCTCTTCACAGGACAACAAAATGAAGAAGAAGATGAATGCGGAAGAGCTTCAGGAAGAGGAGGAGATTGAAAAGCTAAAAAGAAACAGGAAGACTTCCAACTGGGAAGTTGTTAGCTGCTAGTACTAAAGCAGTTGTGGCCAACGGGGAGGCGGTCAACAATAAAAGAAGAGAAGAGATCATTGACCAGCTCATTCAACTTGGAGCTGCCAATGAAGAAACACTCCTGCTATCTTTGGAGGAGTTGGTAGAACTGGAAAAGGCAACCAGGTTGCAGAAGGAAGCAGCAAGGTTGGTCTCAGAGAAAGAGAAGGAAAAGGAACAGATGGAAGCTGACTTGCAACTTAGGAAGGAAAGGATAGATTTCCCAACCTCCAGACGCTTCTCTCTTCAAGAGCTGTCTCCACACAATGATGAAATGATCCTTTGGCTCTTCAACAAAGAGCTAGATCAAATGGAGAAAGAGAGAAAAAGAGCTACAAGAGAAAAGTTGAAGGAAAAGAAGAAGAAAGAATAAGAAGCAAGGGTCACTGCAACTAAGAAGCTCAGTGAGAAAGCCTAGATGAAAGACTATCTCCAGGCTCATGGCTTATCTGGGAGGCAGGTGGGTCCCATGTCTGAAAGGACACTTCAACAGGTTGTTAGTGAAATTAAGGCTGACATCCGTTTGGGAAATAGAAAAGAGATGTACAGAAGGGTATAGGGGATGGCCTTCACTGCAACCACTCAACCCTAACCTGAACCTTTTCCATCTCCATTCACCATCAAGACTGAACCTTTCACCATTAAACCAACACCTTTAACCTTATCCACTCCATCTTCTCAACCACCTAAACTTCCCATCCTTTAACCCAAAACACTTCCCAGAACTTCTACACCAAAATCACCCAACAACCTTCCAAACCATCCCCTCAGCCTTCCAAACATCTCTCTCTCGAGGAGTTCAAGGCAATCAAGACAAAGCTCACCAACTGCACAACTTTGAGCGAAATCTCATATGAGGAAGACTCTGTCAACATTACCAATGTTGATAGATCTTCATGTTCCCTTACAAGAGACCAATTTCTTGATTTGCCTAGAGGGACACTGGATCAGGCTGCTAGACTTCTAGGCCTCAACTCAGATTCACTAAATGATGAAGATAAGAGACTAAGAAGGAAACTTGTGACTCTGCTGGATACAAAGAAAGAGGACAAGATTCCTAGTCAGTCTCTTATGCCTAGAAAGAAAATACTCCAGTGGAGGTTCGATGAATCTACTCACAACTTTGTTGTGGAAAGAGAGAATGGTGAAGTCAACAGACTAAATGCCACCTCTCTGCTACACTCTAGCAGGTTTGATATTGCTGAGTTAACAGAGAAACCATTCTCCAATCCCTCCAACTCTGAAACTGCTGCTCTCATCAGAAATCATCTCAGCAGTCTTCATCTTGCTGAGTTAACTGCAAAATCCAATATTGAAGAAGAGTTGAAGTTGAGAAGAAAAGAAGACAAGGAAAGACCTCCTACCAAGGGCACAACCTTTCTACATATGGTGGAGGGTCCTGAATTAGAACCTATAGTTAGATGGGAATATGATTATAGCTCCCATCAACTAACTCTTTTCAGAGGACCACAACAAAGGGTACATATCATTCAGGGTGACAAACTGGAGTTCCTATCAACAAAAGATTTGTACAAACTTCTCAGCACCACATCAGGGAAGAACAAGGAAACTGATAAATACTTACTCTCCTTGGTGCTGAAGGTTTTGAGAAGTAGAAACAAGTGAGGTTTTGGTAGCATCAGCCTAGGGGGAGTTTGTTGGATCAAGAAGAAGGCTGGTGCAACCAAAACCAAATCACTTAGTCAAATTTTGGTGCTACTTAAAAAGGCTTCCAAAGCTAAGTGTGGAACTTCCGAAGGTTGTAGAGTTCTTCCGAAGACAAAGTGAAAAATCAACTTCCAAAGACAAACTCTACTTCCGAAGTCAAAGAACTTACTTTTGAAGATCCAGTCTAAGAAGATAAATTCAGAAGACTGCTTTCGAAGTATGAAGAAAGAAGTTCTCAAGCCTCGGAAAAAGTAGCCTCTTCCGAAGTATAAGTGGCTTCGGAAGTACTTGTTCTTCCAAAGCCATTTAACCTTCAGAAGACACTGCTATGAACCAGTGGACATAAGTATGGTCTCTGAAAATCCGCTACAGACCTCTGAGATACTGCATGGCATTTTATCAAAAGCCATGTACTTGACCATACTTTATTCAACTGTTCACCTTTTGTTAGATAGCACAGTTGCTAACTTTAGTTGGTGACAAAAGGTAAGTCATGGACCTGTCATGACTACCATATCTTGGATAAGACTTTATCTAAGATACCTTAACTCTAGCATTGTAGTATTTGCTTTAGTTATAGGATCCTATCTAGAATCAAAGTATATTCGGCTTTAGGTAGTATTATATATAGTTTCTCATTGTAACTCATAAACCATGCTTGTAAGAGTCTTGTAACATTTGAGTTGAGAAGCAATATATGGAAGTACCTTGAAAATTACTTCTTGTGTTTTTTACTACTTATTATATTGTGATCAACTCTTATTGACTCTGTCTTCATCCGAGTGTTGTTCAACTGAGTTTGAGAGAAAAAAAAATTTAGTGATATAAACCGATCCTGCAACCTTTGTCATGCATCATTACGAAACGCAATTGAATGAGCATTTGGTGTCCTAAAAAAGAGGTTTCCTATTTTTATAAGTACAACATAACAATTTTAATCTTGTAAAACACAATCTGATATCTCTCTGGCATGTTGTATTTTACACAACTATTTACTAGAGGAAGATAGTGGCAAAGATCTAGAAGACGAGGTCATACAAGAGGTGCTAAATAGATCACAAGAAGAAGATCGTCATAATACAAGAGACACATGTGAGGGAAGTATAGGAGTGGAACAACTAAGAAACTCAATTGCAAATGAAATGTGGACTAACTATTTATTATATCCAAACAATGAAATAGATATGTCAAAATAGATTTATTATGGTTTTGGTTTGTTATTGAATGTTATCGTTTCAATTAATTTGATTATTTGGTTCTTTTTTCTTATTCACATGTGCATACATTCAATATATTTATCACAAGCCACGATTTATATGACTTTAAATTTTATCATAATATATTTATTAATTACTTTATGTGTCGATGCATCCTTCTTTTATCGATGTTATCATGTAGAAATCATCATGAGCAAACACGAAGCCATTGGAATTATGGAAAAAATATTATTTAAAGTGTACAGAGAATATGGATAATGTATTCATTCAAGCAATGATAACACAACAAGATAAGGGTAACATGATTAATGGTACATTTACTTCACAAGCATATAGTAATATGATTGATGAGCTACAAAGCTTGGAATGGATTTTACCAATAATCATTTAAAGAATCGTCGAAAAACATTGAAAGATTATTATTCTCAATTGTACGACATTTTCGTGGAACTTCATTGAGTGGATTCTCATGAAATTCTAATACTCAACTTATTGAAGTAGAAGACCAAGTATGAGACAAATTAATATATGTAAGTGTTTTATTATTTTATTAAATAGAGTTAATTTCGACTTTGGTCACTGTGTTTTGTATATTGTCTCCAGTTGAGTACCAACATTTATTTTGTCTCTTATATTGACCCGAGTTTTTTAAATCGTTTCTGTTTTCATCCTTTTGACTAACATTGTTAATGTTTTTTGTTATATTTTTCTGAAAAAACAAAAATATCCTTGGGACTGAAATGGTTATTACAAAAATTATTTTTCTTTTTTTTATATCAAATCATCATTATCAAGCTAAATATTAAATTACCAAACTTATTAACATAATAAAGTAGGGCCCACTATAAAAGAAAAAAAAAGCCAATTTAATCTTTCTTTGACTTCCGCTCGACTCTCCCATCTTCGACGGTGACCGTCACTCCCACCACCATCACTCCCCTCAACTACAGATTGATCGATCTCATTGCTCGCCATCTTTGATCTCGAATCGATATATGCATATTGCATATCTTCAGTTTTGTTAGCTTACAAACACTAAAAGACAGTTAAGTTTCGGATCACCGAAACGATAATAAGTCGTTGATGATTAATGATTTATGTAATGAAAATCGGATTATCGGAACGGATCTACACAGATTCACATCAATTTTATGTTGTAAGCATATTAATAACGATTTTAAGCATGATTTTGATATTTTAATCATATATGAAAACTACTTGATCGTTCTGTCGGTGATTAGGCATGAAGTCTATGCTGACTAACTCGATTAATACATTTAAATTGTGATTTATGAGATGGAGCTTAGTTGTTGGATTTTGGTGTGATTTGTGTGATTTTGCAGAGGATGGAGTGATGTACATGAAGGTGTATCATGAGTGTGTTGTTGTTGTATTAAGTGTAATAAAAAAAGAAAAGGAAATCAACACAAATTAATGCATTACGGAGATGGCGGTGGTAATGGGCGGTAGCGGTAATTGTCGATGGCGGAGGCGGTGGGTTTGAGATAGGAGAAGGGGTTTATGAAAGTGGTTAGCGGGTCCCATTTAATTAATTTTGTGTTTTCATAATTTAATATATATTTTTTTATTTTTAATGAGGGTGTTTTGGTCTTTTTAACACTCATTTAACAGGAAATTTTAACACCGTTAGTCAAAAGGACGGAAATATAAACGATATACAAAACTTAGGCCAATAATGAAGACAAAATAAACGTTGATACTCAAGTAGTGACAATTTAAAAAACCTAGAGACGAAATCGAGATTAACTCAATTAAATTTTTATGTTATAGTTTATAATACTAATCATTGATGTTTTATTAAACACTAATAGCCTGATGCTGCAGTGTTGAAAACAAAAAAAGTAACAAACTTTAATGAAATGTTAGAACTTTTTTTGCAAGGGATAGGGCATCCTTTTCACAAGCTGAAACCGCTAAAGAAAGAAATGCTCGATTGCAGAAGTATAATGACGTTACAATAGAAACAATTATAGAAGTGGATGACTTAGTAGCTGCCAAAAAAGTAACTTCGGATAACCAATATATTATTAATGATGATGTTCAAGTGGTACATTCTACACCTTCTCCACCTGAGCTGTCTTCAAGTGTAAAAAAATATAAAAGAAAAAAAAGAAAAATTGAAGAAGAAGATGAGAATTTGAACTCACTTCTTTTGAATGGCGTTGCAAGTGTTTCTAGTGCAATTAAAGAAGGTAATAAAATACTTGAAAAAGTTTATTATGAGTATAATGGTAAAGAAATTTATAAAGAACTAGAGCTCATGGGTTTAGAATTAGATAAAATAACGGAAGCCTTAAATTATTTGGCGGTCAATCAAGAAAAAGCAAGGATATTATTTAGTTGTCATCTTCAAATATAGGTGAGTGTATTGAAAAAATAATGGGTGCGAGTAATTGCGCGAGCTCAAGAGACGATGAAAGAACTAATTTTCTGCAATTATTTAGTACTATTTTTTTTGTTAGGTATTTTCAAACAAACATGATATGTTTATATATTTTTTGGTAGTTTGGTTTTGGTTATGCATCTTAACTATGATATTATTTCTTATTAATTTTTTTGTTTAGTTGGGTTTTTGATATTTGAAATTTGAAGAATGATTTAAAATGTTGCAATCAATATTTAATATTGTTGCTAACGTTGCATACAATATTGTAAAGTTTATATCAAGGGTATGTTAGTAAAAATTACAATCTTTTTCTTTTCTTTTCAATCCAGGAACACACTAAAACTTTAATGTCTTTTCTTTTCTTTAAAACTCAAGAACGCAAAATCATATAATATCTTTCCTTTTCTTTCTTTTCTTTTCTCTCCTAAAATGTCATTTTCTTTTTTTTCATTAAGTAAACTCGGGAACATAACGCAAGTGTCTCCTTTGTTCTTATGCAAAGGGACTACAACTAGTTCTCCATTGATCTATCGTTCTACTAGATTTGAAATAAGATTAAACAAAGTAGTTTGCCATCAAACTCATTCTTCTTCCAAACAACTCCACACCTCAATTAGTATGTTATATAAGCCTGCCACCTTACCCTTCTCACCTTTCTAAGTGTTGTCCTCACCATTTCATAGATGATACACCTACAATAGTTGTTATTCCATAAACAATTCATTAACTACAAAGCTAGCAGATTCAATCTTTGCAACAAACCCATAAAAAGACATGAGTTGGTACTTGTTGACATATTTGTCAACCCATCATCCATAGTGTAAGGCCCCGTTCCCGAGACACTTACAGCTGGCCAATCATCGCACATAAAACATATAGTTACATTAACTTAAAGAAAACATTGCAGCGGAAACATTAAAACAAACATTCCATTTCATTATAAAAGCTTTTGCAAAATAATACATCGTTATCAAATAACAAAATACTTGTTGCATTACATCGCAAAAGCATTATAACAATGGATGCCATCCAAAATAAGCCAAGTAGCTTCCCCGTGCCATCCTCAACAACCTTACCTGCCAACTGGAAAATGAATAAAAAGTTAGCGTTACTGAGTGAGTCCTAGTTTTACAAAAAAAACTTATATTACCTTTCATTTGTTAAAAGATTTTCTTTACTATCGCACGTGATCACACATCATACGTACATCAAGGTAATAGTTATTATCTTCATCATCATTCATTTAGTACATTTCGCACGTTTCGCACATTTCGTACTTATCGCACTTTTCGTACATTTATTATCTTTTCACTTTTATCCAGGTCTCGTACTTAACCCCCCCCTCTTGAGCACATAGCTATATCATCTAGGGTTAAGCAATAAGGACCCCATATCGCACGTATGGAGTAGTCAGCAGGACTGACTCCTCCTTTGTGTGTGAACTCTTATGGGTTAGCCAAAATCGTACATTATATAACACACGGTAACTAGGAAATCACATGTATTGGAGCAGTCACTGAGACTGAACTCTCACTGTGTGTATGAACCCTTATGAGTTAGCCAAAATTGCACGCTGTAGACACACATAGTTGAGCTAACAACTCTTAATGAGTTGTGAACCTCCTTACATTTGCTTGCAAGCTTTTCATACTTTCATTCATTCATTAATGCATGCATTCATTATTTCGTTCCTCTTTTTATTATCTTCCACTTTACGTTACATCATACTTAATCATTTCTTTCATTAACATTCAACGTAAAGCCACGGGAAAATAATCATACATAAACAGGAACATCAACAAGATCATGCAAATCTTCACACATAACAACATGCATACATAACATACATCATCATATATCATTCATGCCCATCCCATCATCTTTGACTTCAAAAAGTCAAATTAATATGCCCCCAGGAACCTCCCAAGTCAAAGCCCACTTAACACTTTTCCCCAGAAATTCAGAAAATATTCTATGTCTTTAGGCGCATGAACACTATGCAGGTGCATGACCTTTCAGGCGCATGAGGAACACTTAGGCGCATGAGAAACTCTCAAGCGCATCAGCACCATTAGGGCGCATGGGCTACACTTAATTTATTTCAGGGCAATTCTAGGCGTATGGGCACTATGCAGGCGCATGGGTGCCTAGGTGTATGAGCTTTCTTGGGTGTATGAACACTTAGTCAAATTTTGCTTATTTCTAGGCGCATGACTACTATATGGGCGCATGAGATTTCGGGCGTATGAGGACAATTAGGCAGGTTACTAGGCGCATGAACCCTATTTGGGCGCATGAGTAGCCTATTTCACACCCAATCATTCTCAAACTTATTCTAAGCTTAAATCATGCCTTCTAAGCCTTAGAAACACAACAATACCATCATCAAACACATACATAGCCCAAAATCAAACCCCACCCACAACATACACACATACGGGTATAAAAAACCCAATTTATAAAAACGTTCATACATGCATTTTTAGCCCAAAACCAGTTAAAACATGTAAAAGAGGGGTTCTAGAACTCACCTTTGCAGCCTCTTAGGTGTGACTTCTTTCAAACCCGTTTGCAACAGAGTTCAACCACCTAGAAACCCATCAAAACACACACCTGAACATATACAACATGTATAAGCATACAACCAAGGATAAAACCAGTTAAGAACATCATAAACACCCAAATTCTTACATTGAATTCGACTCCCTACACTTTTTCTTCAAAATACCCGAGCGTTTCTGCTCTCTTTCTTTCTCTCTCTAATAATATCCGAGGATTTGTGTGTAGAGAGAGTGATGGGTGGCCATGCCACCTTTATCACCAACTTTGAAAGTTTAAGTCCTTTTTGACACATTAGGTCCCACTACTTGAGCTTTATATCTTTTCTTTCTTATTCTTCACTTTATTCTTTTGTTTGAGCCTTCAAAAAAAATAAAAAAATATAACCGGGTGTTACAAGTCCACCCCCCTTATATAGGTTTCATCCCTGAAACCTGTTATTACTCATAATCGTGGATAATGTTGTCTCATTTCTTCTTCAGTCTTCCACGTAGACTTTGATCCCTTTCTGTGCTTCCACTGTACACGCACAAGAGGAACCACTTTATTCCTTAAACCTCTCTCTTTACGATCAATGATCGCCACTGGTTGCTCCATATAATTGAGCCGTTCATCTACCTCGATATCCTCCAGTGAAACAATCATATCCTTATCTGCTAGACACTTTCTCAGATGAGATACATGGAATGTTGGGTGAATTCCACTTAACTCATATGGTAACTCCAATTTATAGGCCACCTCTTTTACTAGAACAATGATTCAGAAAGGGCCTATGTACCTTGGGCTCAACTTGCCCCGCTTTCTAAACTGAATGATACCCTTCCAAGGTGAGACTTTCAACGTAACTCTATCACCCACCTCGAACTCAATCGGTCTTCATCTCTTGTCGGCATACGACTTTTGCCTATCTTTTGCTGCCTTCATAAAGGCCTTGATCCTTTCCATTTTCTCAGTCGTAGCCTCAACCACTTCGACGCTCCCTAACTCTTTATGGCCAATATCGCCCCAACACACGGGCGTTCTGCATCTCCTACCATATAGCATCTCATAAGGGGGCATACCAATGCTAGCATGATAACTTTTGTTATATGAAAACTCAGCTAATGGTAGGTGGTCATCCCAACTTCCTCCAAAATCAATGACGCATGCCGGGAGCATATCTTCCAGCGTCTGAATGTCCTTTCCGACTGACCATCTGTCTGAGGATGATAAGCCGTGCTAATATGTAACCTCGTCCCCATA
>BJCM01198152.1:0-14450 GCA_018326385.1 Flaveria bidentis
AACATGTTATATAGGCTTACAGTTGTTAGACGTGTTCTGAATCATAAAAGGTTCAAGAATATGTTTAACTAAGTAATCTGATTCAGTCGCACGACTGGACCATGCGAATGGGCCAATCGCACGACTGAACCAGGTGATTGAGTCAATCGCACGACTGAACACTCAATCGTGCGGATGGATCAACCGCATGACTCAATCGCACGACTGAGCCAGTCGCCTAGCTCAGTCGTATGAATGAAGGCTGTAACCTATAAATACCACTTAATTCATGGAAAAACGTGACTTTTAGAGAGTTTGCGAGTTTACATAACCCTAGCCGTCTGAGATCGTTCAGTACGTCTCTTCCAAGTTCATAGAACGTTTCTGATCATTCCTATTCCATTCTTAACTTATTCTAATCATTAGGTTTGATCGGATTATCATTTTCTTTGATTGGATCGCCAATCAAATAGGATTCCGCACTATTTGATCTGGTTTCACGTTGAATCAGTTAGTACACCGTACGTAGCAGGTCCTAACACAGAGTTCAAGAATAAGTGGATGGAGGCATTCTGTAGAGAGAAAGGAATTGTACACCAATTCACATCTGCCTACATTCCACAGATGAATGGGGTTGTTGAACGAAAGAATTAGAGCTTGATAGAGACAGTAAGAACAATACTAGCCGACTCTAAACTGCTTATTCAATTTTGGAATGAGGCAGTGGACAATGCATGCTACACTCTCAATCGAGTCTTGGTGGTCAAACGTCATGGTAAAACATGTTATTAGCTGCTCCAGAGACGTAAACCAAACTTGGAGTATCTCAAACCATTTGGTGCATCGTGCATGTTACTGAAGAAACTCAGACTGGGAAGTTCAGTGAAAAGGCTGAAAAAGGTATCTTTCTCGGATAAAGTATACCGGACAAGATAGTTTATAACAACTCAACGGGTCAGGTAGAAGTGTGGTGCAATGTTGATGTTCAAAGATACACCACCCCCTGCTGGAAAAGGACCTTCTTTCTTCTTCGACTATGATGGATTTTTTAAGTCCTTCAATTTACCTCCATTCCTTCCTGATTATGAGTTATCGACTAAAATGATGTATGATGTTCTGAAACACCGCCACAAGACTCGACAGCATCGGTTCCACTAGAAAGTTCTTCTAGTCCTTTAGGGGGAGAGCTTGATGTAAGTGACTCCTCCTAAGATGATGAAGCAGTGGAGACTAAAAATATGGACTAGGAGGAATAGGTTCCTGCTAATGAAAGTACACAAGCATCAGATCTTGATGCCTCAGACACTTCTAAATCTCATATTCCAACAGCTACAGATACTAAACCTGGGATTCAAAATCTGGATCAGGAAGTAGTTGTTCCCACCACTCCCGGATCTCGCATTAATGTATATCATCCCCTAGACAACATCATTGGGGATGTACTATTAGGAGTGCAGACCTGAAATCAGCTATACTCAGCTGATTATGCCTCAGTCATGGAAAAAGGCTATCTTCACGATGGTGCTTATCGATGTTTTGTATCTCAGTTTGAGCCAAAATATGTAAATGAAGCCTTAAACGATGAGGCATGGGTTAGTGCTATGCAAGAAGAACTCCTATAGTTTAAGAAGTTAGGAGTATGGACCTTTGTGGACAGACCAAAAGGTGCTAAGGTAATTGGCACTAAATGGGTCTTGAAGTGTAAGAAAGATGACCAACGATTCATAATCAAAAATAAGGCTCGACTTGTGGTTTAAGGGTTTAGACAAGTCAAATGCATTGACTAAAATAAAGTGTTTGCACCTATGGCTCGAATGGAAGCAATCCGTATCTTTCTAGCCTATGCATCCTACATGAAGATTAAAGTCTATCAACTAGATGTGAAAAATGCATTCCTTCATGGTGAAATCCGTGAAACAATCTACGTCAGTTAACCTGAAGGATTTGAGGATCCTTATCATTGGGATAGAGTTTACAAAGTGGACAAGGCTCTCTACAGGCTCCATCAAGCCCCTAGAGCCTGGTATGAGAAGCTCTCAACTCACCTAGTGAAACATGGTTTTCGTAAAGGGGTGATTGATTGTACGTTATTTATCAAAGAAAAAAATGGTGATTTATTGTTGGTACAGATATGTGTAGACGATATAATCTTCGGTTCCAAGAGTGAAGAATTATGTAAAGAATTTGAATCTGTAATGAAAGCACAGTTTGAGATGAGTGCAATGGGAGAGATGAAGTTCTTCCTTGGATTACAGGTGGATCAGACACCAAAAGGAATCTTCCGGCATCAGTCCAAATATGTAGGTGATATTCTAAGTCAGTTTGACATGGAGAATGCTTCAGTTACTAGAACTCCACTTGCCACGAACCATGATGTGGCACCCGACGAAAATGGTGATATGGTTGATGCTACCATGTACAGAGGAATGATCGGATCCCTAATGTATCTCACAGCCTCTCGTCCTGATATTATGTACGCCACGTATCTTTGTTCAAGATATCAGGCCAAACCAAAAGTAAATCATCTCATCAGAGTTAAACGTATTTTTCGATATCGAAGGGTACTCCAACACTCGGGTTGTGGTATCCTCATGATGATGACTTTAAGCTTACAGCGTATAGTGACTCGGACTATGGTGGTTGCAAGATGAATTACAAGTCAACATATGCGGGATGTCAGTTCTTTGGTAGACGGTTAGTCACCTAGTAGTGTAAGAAGTAGACATCAGTTGTAATATCAACTTGTGAAGCTGAATATGTTGTTGCTACAAGTTGCTGCTCACAAATCATTTGGATTCAACAGAAAATGCGCGACTACGGTTTTTAATTTTCTAACACCCCTATTTTTGTTGATAATTCTGCTGCTATTGTTGTCACCAAAAATCCGGTCCAACACCCTAAAACTAAACACATCAGTATTAAATATCACTTTATACGTGACTGTTTTGAAAAGCAATTAATCGATGTTGTTAAAATTAATACATATTTTCAACGCGCTGACCTCTACACAAAAGCATTTGATAAACCCAGGTTTTATATCTTATAGAGGTTAATGGCGTGAAAAAGAAAAGTGACGTGATTCTAGAAGAAGAAAGTGCGTAGTCCGACAAGTTTTTTAGTTTCTTTTATTTTATTTTATTTTCCTGTCTATCAAAATCCAAAAACGCAAAAAGATTTTAGGTTTTAGTATTTTAGGGGGAGAATAGTTTAATTTAGTATTTAAATTTGTGCAGTATTTATTTATTTATTTACTTAAAAAACGAGGGAGGAGGGCAGCCTAGCTAAAAGAAATGAAATCAAATCTATAAGTCTGATTCAAAGTCTATGGAAAATGATAGTACACAGGGAACAAATTGTTTGGGACTTTAAAAGAATTTAAATGATTAAGATGCAAAATTCAAAGTATAAGTTTGAGAAGTCTAAGCAAAATAAAAGGAAAAATGATAGTAAAACTAGTCTGCTACTAAGGTAACATAGAAAAAGTAGACCTAGAGGTTGCTAGTCCAATATATGATATGTTGTTAGATTCAACACAATAGATGAGTAAACCTTATTGGTGATTTAAATTCAAACTAAGATGTTCAACTTGTTGTGGTTTCCCATCTTATCCCTGGTTAACACAATCAACGCATTTCCAATAAGGGGTGATGAGCAAAATAAACGCCACAAATGTGTGCGGATGACCATAAAAATGAGCAAAGCACATGGAAAAATGCTAAATGCAATCAAGCTAATAACTTATGTTGTTGGTGCGTTATGTGCAAAAAGAAAAATAAATACTCTAATAAGAAGATAGGTTGTGTGCCTCTCTATTGTGCGGTGGCATTGAGCTGAGGATAAGCATAACCTAAATATTCTAGAATTCATTGTTGTTTGCGCCTCTCTGCTGTGCGATGGCACTGACCTGAGGCTTGGAATCACTTTGAAAGCTCTTAGAATAGTTTCTTCTTGAAATATACCCGTAGACCGCTCAAAAATCTCCTGAGGAATGTTGATTACCATATAAGTGTGGGGTCCACTAATGCTTGTTGAAATAATTAAACCTAACTCATCACCAGTGTGAGTCAAAAATCTGTGTATGGATTTAAGTGGACAAATATACTGACAATCATCATGAGCTGCAATTCTTGACAGTCAAAATCATTGTGTGCATCTTATAGCTCTAGTATGATTTCCTAAAATTGCTATTGACTCTCGGTCAAACCAAGAATCCAGCATCAAAATGTTTTATTAAAATGTCCCAAATGATTCTGATATACCTGTATGATTCCATAATGAATCGTTCCAGAAATGATCAAATTACCTTGAAGTTGTGCTGTTTAGGAAGAAAAATCTGTTAGCTGTTTTTCTAAAAGATGTCAATCCATCTCTAATCAAAAACACAAAAATACGTCTTGTTTTGATTTTAATTTCAAGTTGTTTTTCTACTTTTCTAGTCTTTTGTTAGGTAAAATTCGGACTATACAACTAGATGAAACCTATGAATCACTTACTAAAAGTGGTCACGTATGAGGTGACCAATCGGTTCTAAATAAAAGGATCATGTCTGAGGTGATCAAATGGTTTTAAATTAAAAGGATCACATCTGAGGTGGTCAAATGGTTTTAAATTAAAAATGGCATGTTTGAGATAATCGGTGTTCATAATGTTAGATATCACATGGTAAAAGCTTAATGTTCATAAGTATGCGTCAGTCGCACGATTGGACCATAAGTATGAGCCAATCGCACGATTGGACCATAAGTATGAGCCAGTCACACGATTGGACCATGAGTATGGGGCATCCATGCGATTGGATCACCAGAATGAACCAATCGTACGAATGAATGAAGAAGTACAAGCCAGTCGCACGATTGAAGCATGCGTATGGGTCCAGTCGCACGACTAAACATTAAAAAAGAATAAATAAAGGGGTGTGTCGGTCACATTTCTCACCACCCATCAAAGCATTCAAAAACTCTCATACGTAGACACTTTGCCCAAATTTTGTTTTACCTTGATTACTTGCCGATTGTGACCCTAACCAATTTCTCATTCATCTACAGGTATTGTGAGACTCAAATCGATCAAAATGACCGGTGTAATCAAACCCTAACTGACTTAATCGACTAAAATCAAGAAATCAATAAAACTCTTCAAATAGACCACTTGAATGGACAAAATCATTGAAATAAAGGACATTAAGTGATATTTAGAGTCCCTGTGAATCTAATGAGTCTAAACACGACGTCTAACATCAAGTTTTGACCAAGATTCAAGGTTGGAGTGACAAACAAAGTCATATGCAAATGGACACTCCGAATGAACCTCAGTCGCACGATTGAGCCAGGCGTACGATTCAATCGCACGAATGAATCATTTGGTGACTCAGTCGCACGACTGACTCAACCGCATGGCTTAACATATGATTAAGTTCAGTCGCAAGCTCAATTGCACGAATGAACTCAGCCGCAGGCTCAATCACACGACTGAACTCAGTCGTATGGTTCAATCGTATGATGGAACTAGATTGATCTAAAACAGTTTAAGTTTTAATTATCATCTCCTATACACAACTCTAATGTATATGTTTCTTGTGTTACAACAACATGGTTGATAGATGGACCATGAGCCCCAAGCACAACATCTGTGCTCACTTAGATGCTACCACTCAGAATGCTTCCGAGTTTACAGGGATCATAGCCTTTCTCAGGAGATCGAGGATCTTCAAGGCTATATCTACACCTTGCACGCCATACAGATCACTACAGCAGACCTTCTGGGAAGGGGCTACTGTTGATAGGTCCACTGAGCCTTACAGTATCCGGAGCTCGATCTTCGGACAGGAGATCAGTGTTACTGCAACCGATCTTAGGCAAATCCTGGATCTGGGTGAAGATGGAGACCACCCGACCAAGCTACACCCTCTGACAGTTAGGGGATGCTTTCTGCGGATGAAGTACATTGGGGACATTAACGCAGGTGTGCTCAATAAAAGCAACTTGTGCCCCGAGTTTAAATATTTAGCTCACGTCATCTTCAAGTGCATTGTATCAAGGAGAGGAGGATTTGACGAGATGTCAAATCAAATCCAGAATGCATATGTTGCTCTGGTGCTGAACCACCCGTTCAGTTTCTCCCAGATGATATTCTCATACATGGTCGAGAACATAGAGGCAAAGCGGAAGGAGGGGTTCTGCATGTACCCAAGATTTCTACAGATGATCATTAATCAGAAGCTCCCTTCACTGCCTAAAGAGAGGGAGGATGCGGTTGTTTTAGAGGTTATGGACGATACGACTTTGGGTCGGATGAAGGTCTACCGGAGGAAGCAGGTAAAGCGCCCGGTGAGGAGACTGTATGGCCATTTGGCCAACGCGAAATACGTGGCTCCATCTCACAAGAAGTGGCGTCATGATAATAGTGACTCCGATGTTGAGCCCATCATGGCACCCACAGACGAAGACGACGACGATAATCAGGGTTAAGGTGGTTAGGCACCTGGTGGAACAGAAAGGGTTGCCTTCCACCAAGACTTCTTGATAGATAAGGATAAGGAGTCGGATGATGAGCCATTAGTGAGGACTATTGGGAGCCGAGTTGTGGCCACAAACAGAGGGATAGAGGCGGTTGGCGGACGCTAGGCTGAGTCGAGGGGTGATGCTGCTGATGTTACTGATCCTACATACACCCCTGACCAACCCAGCAGCCAAGGGGGAGCGCCTAATGCAAAGGGCTCCAGGAAGAAGAGAATGGCTCACCCTTATGGCAAAAAGGGTAAGAGGCCGAGGTTTACAGTGATTACATCTTCTGCCACAGCCACCACCACTGCCACAGCCACCACCACTGCCACAACCACCACCACTGACACAGCTACCACCACTACCACATCTCATGTCACCACCACCACAGCTACTCCTACTACCACCACTCCTCCCACTACCACTAGCACTCCACCTCATTCCACCTCCCATATTCACCACATCTACCACCACTACCACCACTCACCAATCTGGTCCCACCACCCAATCCACATTCTCACCAGGACCCCATGGTCAGGTTGGAGGAGCAACTGGCTAACTTGAACACGATTGCGCTGAGGCTAATTGCCACCGATGAGCTAAGAGCTACTCAACTAAATAAGATAATGGAGGTTAATGCGGCTTAGGCAAAGCAGATAGTTCAGTTGAGTGAGAAGAGCGCTCAATATGAGAGAGCATTAGGCCGAGCCCACCACGCGCTTAAAAGTAAAAATGAGCTAGTGTTGGCGTCGGTGAAGAGGATAGTGGAGCTTAAGAAGAAGAACAAGAAGATACTGCTAAAGCTCAAAGGATCAAAGAATGAGCCATTAAAGCTCAAGGATGGTGATGATGGTGATGATGATGATGATGATGATGATGATGAGGATGAAGATGATTCTGAGGAAGATGTTGAGGAAGGAGGACCGAGCGGAAAAGATCAAGAGGATGATGATGATCAGGAAGGTGATGCATCTGTGTCAGCCTCAAATCCTCAAGCTCAGGAGAGGCGCACCAAAAGAAGCCAAGGTCAAGGAGCCTCGTCCTCAGCTCCTCCAGCTAAAGAACCAACAAATCAAGACAAAAGTAATCATTAGATGTCTTTATATTTAAAAACTTTTGTACTTGAAATTATATATTACATTAATGTAATTAATGATCATTTTATGTTTGTTTATGTTTTAATATTTTATATAATGACTTATGTGTGATGTGCTTAATGTTTAATCAAGCAGATGAAGCTCAACAGACAGACGAGTATGATGTCGAACCCCTTCAGCAAGTCAAGACTCAACTTACCATGATTCTTGACTTGCAAGGGATAGTCAAGAGATTTGTAAGCTACACTCCGGAAGAGGGAGAGATTATTCATGATTTGACGGACGAATAGCTCACTGAAATGTTTAGACTAAATCCTGACGAGCTTATAAAAGATGCTCCAGAAGTTGATGTCATGAGTGATGATGAGCTGAACGATGTAGATGAGATTGAGATAGAAGATGTCACAGCAGAGCACTATCCATAGTACACTGATATGGAAGGACATGTTATCCCCAACTTGGGTGAAACATTTAACAGTGGTACTTTTGATAAGTTGGATGAAGTGGAGAAAGAAGAAAGCACAGCCCAAGCTTTAGACGCAAATGTTGATATCAAGAAAGCTAAATGGGCATCTTGTTTTACAGAGATGAAAGCCCAACGCCCGCCGCCAAAGCAGAATGCCTACACAAAGCTCTACAGAGTCAAAAGACATCAGAAAGTGTCAGGCAAGATTATCATGTGGGTGTATTTTGAAGATTTAGATGTTTATGTTGTGAAAAGGGAGAAAGGAATTGAGTACTTCAGATATTCTCATGATCTGAAGACTCTTCCTGGTTTTGAGCTCAACCGTCTGGCATGTTTAGATCTTCTATATGCAAATCTGAGGAAGATGTCAGGATGGTTCGAGGCTACGTTAAAGAAGGAATACCACAAAAGGTGAGTAAACTTCAGACCTCAACAACCTAAGAGGTACATCCGTAAGTCCGAAGTGGACCCCATATCTGGAAGACCTAAAGTGGTGCTGAAGTGGAGTCCCCCGCGCACGATGTCAAAGATTCCCTTATGGGAAATGCCTCAGGACTTCACTCCGCACTTCAAATGGTGGTAATACGATTGGCGAACGGGCGAAGCGGTCATAGTTCTGAACCGAGATGGAAAGATTGATACTATCAGGGTATTCGACCCGATGTGGCTTACTAACTTCTCGGCTGAAGATGTGTACACATTATACAAGTGGCCACTGTTCTATGACACGCGGGATATTGTACAAGCTCTCCAGTTCTAACACGTCATAAGACTTTGCTTTGTATTTGAATACATGCAGGAGTTACTAAAGAGGAGAAGTACAAGAAATTTCAAGAACATATGAAGAGTGTTAGACAATAGAGTAAACTAGGACCACGGGGGAGTTTGTATATACATGTTGTTCCTAGTTTATGAGCTTAAATGTAAAAGTCTTTCATGTCTTACACATATGTAATGAATTGGTTCAATGAAATATTATATGTGATTGATGTTTATTCATGTTTATTTATTTCATATTATTAGTGTGTTAAAGTATAATTTATATTAATGAACTTATTATATAGGTTTGAGGTTGTTGTGCATGGTTCTTAGTCAATAATGATTAAAAAATATGTTCAACACTAGTCGGGTGAGTATTCATGCTAATGGACCATTCGCATGAATACATCATGCTTATGGACCAGTCGCACCACTGAACCAGGAGACTGGATCAGTCGTATGATTGAGACATAAGATTGACTCATTCGCACGACTGAACTTTCAGTCGTGCGTATGACTCAGTCGCATGATTCAGTCGCACGACTGAATCATGCTAATGGTTCAGTCGTACGAATGAAAACTACAAACCTATAAATACCACTTAATTTGTGGGAAAATAGAACACTTCAGAAAACTTCATAATTCACGAACCCTAGCCGTCCAGAACGTCCAAGAAAGCCAATCCAACTTCAAAATCCGTTCTTGATCGATTCCTACTTGTTCTTAACATTTAGTTCACTGTTATATCGATCGGGTTAACATTATCACTGATTGGATCGCCAATTAAATAAGATTCCGCACTATTTGATCTGGTCTCACGCATTATCAGTTAGTATTTCATACGTACATGGTCCTGACACCCCAAAAATCAGAAAATAAATCTAAGTCTTAGGCGCATGGGCACTATGCAGGCGCATGGCCTTTCAGGCGCATGGGGAACACTTAGGCGCATGGGAAACTTCTAGGCGCATGGGCACTATTGGGGCACATGGGCAACACTTAGTCATTCTGGGCAAATTCTAGGCGCGTGGGCAATATGCAGGCGCATGGGCTGTTCAGGCGTCTGAACACTTAGCCAAATTTAGCCTATTCCTAGGCGCATGGACACTTTATGGGCTCATGAACTTTGGGCGCATGGGAACACTTAGACAGTTTATACCGTTGGGCGCATGGGCCACTATTTAGGCGCATGGGTAGTCTAAGTCACACTTAAACAACAAAATTTAGTCCCATTCATCATTTAATATGTTCTAAGCTTAAATCTTATATTCTAAGCCATAAAAACACATTCATAACACCATCATAACCATAAACACACCCAAATCAAACCCCACCCGCAAACGTTTTCACACACATACATACGGGTGAAAACCCATTTCTATAAATATGTTCATACATGTATTTCCAGCCCCAAATCAGTTTTAAACAAGTAAAAAGGGGGTTCTAGAACTCACCTTAGCAGCTCTTGAGTATGACTTCCTTCAAAACACATTTGCTACAAGTTCAACCCCTAAATCCCACCAAAAACACACACGCCTGAACACACAAACACACATAAGCATACAACCGAGGCAAAGCCCATTAAGAACACTCAAAACCATGTTCTTATCTTGAATTCAGATTCCTTATTCTTGTTCTTCAAAACCCGAGAGTTTTCCGCTTCCCTCTCTAAAACCCCAATGACAAGTGAAGTGTGAGACAAATGGGCGGCCATACCACCTTTATTCACCAACATTTAAACTTTTTTCCTTTTGGACATTTTTTACCCCTCAACTTGGGTTTTATAGCCTTTCTTTCTTTTTCTTCACTTTTATTCTTTCTTTCATAACTTTTAAAATAACCGGGTGTTACAGTTTTGCCACAAGCTAAGTGACAAACTAAGATCTTAGACACTATCATATGAAACGATACTATATACATTAAAAATAAACATGTGAGCTTTAATCAAAGTAAATCATAATTTAAATGATAAGCAATGCGGAAGCGTAAAGTAAAATAAAAAACATATAGGAGCAACTGTAATACATGAAACCCAATGAAAATTGCTAATATAAGAGAAAACAAGTTTGTAATGCTTGCCATGAATGAAGCCCGCTCATTTATGATTGCTAAATACAGATTACTAATGATACACTCTTTAAGCCTCATCAGAAACTAGGTCCAAGACTCCCCGCTCTTAGTTTTCCAATACCATATGCGATTGATAGAATTTGATTGTTGACATCCATTGCTACTGCCAAAAACATAGTACCAACGTATTTACATTTTAAATATACCACTCTTTGACTATTAAAGGTCACAAATGTCTCACAAAACTTTGAATCTAAATAAAAATAAAAAAACTAATATAATTACTAATAGTATATAATAATTTATAAATTTAGAAAAACATAAAAAAAAAATACTAACCGTTGCATGTAAGGCACTGGTTTCAGAAAGCCTCACAGTAGGTCATTCATAACATATCAAAGATTTAAATCATTTATTCAAGAAAACATTGCAGCAAAAATTACTTTAATTCAAACTCATCATGACATAATTCAAAGAAAACATTAACATTGTCTTAAATACGTCAAACAAGTCTTAAAAGAGTGTTTAACAATCTTTTAAGATTTAGGATGTCAGTCTTCAGTTGCCAAAAAGCTTTGGATCCATGCCCCCGTCCTTCTAACTTTATCATTAAGACTTTCGCTTGTTTATTATCTATTACTCTTCTTTATCCGTCAATTCCCAGTTACTATGTCTCGAGATCTACCCAAGGGCGAGACCCTCTTATGATGAACACAAGACTTTACTTTAGCCATGAGAGCACAACAAATGCAACTCTCATTTATCCTTTGCTTGTAAAACTTTAATTTAGCAATGATATATTAGTATGAGCTCAATGATATTTCTTTAGGTTTCACTTTGATCTTTAGTTATACATATACTTATACATGCTAAGAATAAACTCATAGTCCATATATTCATGTTCTTCAACAAAAGAATATAAACAATATAACCGACCTTTCGCAGGACAGTGGGGGTTCGGGGTACGGCAACCCCTTATAGCGGGGTTCTAGGGCAGCAACCCCTATTGGGGTCCAAGGGGCAACGTCCATGGCAGGGGTCGGGCTAAAAATTATATATATTTTAGAACCTCTTGAAATCTTTGCCATAAAAATCGTATATTTAGTATGCATATTGCCCCCAAAACATTAAAAACGTGTAAATAAGAGGAATCTAGAACTTACCTGCTCAGTAAGCAACTTCACGTCTAAGTTTTCTAAGCTTGGATAGTGGCACAAAGTCTGCATATAAGTTAACGCACAAATAGGTCATTTTCTACACAGTTTCGGCAGCAGTTTCGCACGCAGTTTCGCATGGCAATTTCGCTACCAGTTTCGTCCAACTTTCATTAGAATTTCCTAGATTCAAAAAATATACTATTCTACCTATGTACTTGCAAAATTACCAGCGAGACTGTCTTAGTTTCATAGGAAGAACTCATAGTTTCGCAAGAAGAAGTGGCAATTTTGCTGGACCTATAAAAATGACAAACCAACTCGTCTTTAACCCAAAATCTATGTTCAAACCCTTAGTTTTTCATCTATTAAACCATATCTAAGCTTTTTACATGATTTCATACGTAAAAATATGACCTTTATGTGATTTTTTGCAACTTTACAAAACCCAAAACCTGAGAACCCGGATCTATTCTAAAGAGGTGTTTGGATGGTGATTTTTACTTGTATTTCTTGCTCTGTCCTTGATGTTTGATACACCAATTCTCAGATTATTAATTCTTGAGTCAATGAAACTTTAAATCTTTGATTTTTTTCCACTTCTCTCTCTACTCTCTCTCTTTAGAATGTTGGTGACTTAGGTTACAAGTAGGGAAGAATTTGACTGATTATGGGTTTTTAATGGGTGGTTTTAGGCTCTTAAACCCATCAACGCCTTAGCCTATAAGGTAATTTAGCACATAATCTATTTCTTTTTTTATTATATATATAAACATAACTTAACCATTCTTACTAAGTTGCTCGCTTGGATATTCCAGGGTGTTACACAACACCAATAGCCACAAAAAACTTTTCAAAACGGCCAGTTTCATCAATTGCAATGTGGGTCACACTATCGGGGTTCGCCTTCTTTAAATTTTAACAATAAATAGGAAGTTCTTCGTATGACTTCTCGGGGGAACCATTTAAAAGTTCAAGAGCATAATTCTTTCCCCTCAAAACTTGTTGATAAGATAAATCAACTTTATAATGTAACCTAAACTAATTCATAATTTCTTTACCACGATATATATGTTCGTTTTCTTTAAGTTGATATTTAGTAATATAACCAAAAACCTTCTTGTTTGCCTGATGAATATTAGGATAAGTCTGCATTCTCGAACAAGTTTGAACTTGAAAAATGTTTGAACTTTCAAATGCATATACTCTAATACGCCAGCTGCAGAATTTGTTTAGACATGATGCTTCAAATCTTTTTTTGATGATCGCTTGACTTTTAACTCAAAACAATAATTAACACATATTTTACTTAGTTTTAGTTGCAGATCATCTTTAGTTTTAAAACATTGCCCTTCTTTCACATTTGAAGTTGTTGACGTACAACTTTTAAGTTCATTATTAATAGGATCTAGCAAAGAATAAGGCAATGTACAAAAATATGTAACTGGAACTTTAAACTCATAACCTTCATCCACAACGGTAGAAGATTTAGACTTTTCAAAATCATCATTTAAATCAAAGTTTCTTTTTTCAAAGCATAATTTTCTTTAATTACGGAGCTGCTACCGACATCATCCTTCTTACTAACATATAATGTAAAAATATGATTTGGATCATTAACAACAAGATTTATATAAAAAACAATCATTATCATTTAATATGTCAATTGAATGAGTGTATGTAGATATTTTATAATATAATCTTATACATTTTTAAAAATCAAATAGATTAAAGACAAGATGTTCAATTCCTGAAATATAATATTGACCGATAGATAGATAGCATGTCTATTACATCAAGCTCTTATAAGAACATACTAATCGACCTCATTATTGAACTTTCATTTTCCACTGTTGCATATAATAATGTTAACATACATGATTGAATATTTATATATGTGTGAAATAAGATGGATCGTGTGAAGATTTATATAAGATGTTTGAATTTATATATAGTTTTAATACATTAATTATGATATTTAATATATATTAATTATAAATATAGAATGGTAGTTGAATATCACTTAAGGATACAAGAGTCAATCGGGCTTATTAGGCTTCACTGAAAACCCGAATCTCTTGTGAATAACCCCATCATGTGATAATAGTGGGCTTAACATAAAGCCCGATACATATCACTTGATAATTATGATGATTAAAAAAAATATATCTATGGTAGTCAGGGCGATATGTATGGCTTACCAACGAGATGCAATATAGGCGATACGAGCACCTAAGGTATCACCGGCCGTAATTTAAGTTTTATTATTTTAATTTTTCGTGATATTTACCATGCGGTATCACTAAGGGGCGATATTAACAATTTTTTATTGGCGATACCACATCTACAGGTATCGCCAAGCGTTATTTTTTGGCTATACCACATATATACGTATCGCTTGTCAAAGATATTGGGACACTTGGGA
>BJCM01198230.1:0-16242 GCA_018326385.1 Flaveria bidentis
GTTTGAGACGTTCATAATGAATTACAATATGAACGGGTGGGACAAGAGCATTTGTGAGCTTCATGCAATACTCAAAACAGCCGAGGCAGGGATGGGTAGAAAGGTTCTTCATGTTCTCTCGATCAATGAGGGAGGCAATAAGAAAAGGCCATTCCCCGAACCCAAGGCAAATGTTGCCAAAGGAAAGGGGTACATCAAAGGAAAGGGGAAAGGAAAGGCTAAAGCGGAACCTCCAAAGCCTAAGCTTAAAAGCCAAAGGTAATGGAGAACGATCCATGCTTTGAGTGTGGTGAGATAGGACATTGGAAAAGGAATTGTCAAACCTATCTCAAAGAGTTGTTAAACAAGAGGGATGCTAGGCAAACCTCTGGTACAACTTTCATAATTCACATTGGTTTAAATTTTATTTCTTCAAACACATGGGTATTGGATACCGGATGTGGAACTCACATTTGCAATTTGTTGCAGGAGTTCAAAAGAAATAAGCACTTTAAGAAAGGAGACAATTTTAAAACTTTCAAATGGTTTGGAAGTTGTTCTTAAGAACATTTTGTATGCTCCTAGTTTGACTAAGTATATAATTTGTGTTTCCTGTTCAAAACAATATGGTTATGAATTAAAGTTTGTTAACAATGGTATTTATGTTTGTATGGATGATGTATTTTATTTCAAGGTTATGCCTTTTAATAGGATCTATGAATTGGTTCATGATAATTCATCCTTTGATAACTCATTATAACAATCAAGAACCTAGAAACTTAAAATGGGTTTAAGTGATTCTTATCTTTGGCATTGTTGTCTTGGTCACATAAACAGGAATCGGATTCAAACACCTCAAAAGAATGGTCTTTTGAAAACAAATGAAAATATTTCATTTGATAAGTGTGAATCTTGTTTACAAGGTAAGATGAACAAGTCGCCCTTTTAGTCATACTAATAAGAGGGCAAAAGACTTATTGGGAATCACACATTCGGATGTATGTGGCCCTTTTAAGGCAATGACTAAAAATGGTGAAAGATGCTTCATTACCTTTATCGACGATTATAGTCACTATGGTTATGTGTACTTGATGACACACAAATATGAAGCTTTTGAAACGTTCAAAACTTCAAGAATGAAGTAGAAAATCCACTCAATAAAACTATCAAAGTTCTTTGTTCAGATAGAGGAGATGAATACCTAAGTGAGGCTTTTCAGGATCATCTAAGAAGTTATGGGATCGCCTCACAACTTACTCCACCCGGAACACCACAACATAATGGTGTGTCTGAAAGGAGAAATCGAACCCTATTGGATATGGTTCGATCTATGATGGTTATAAGCTCACTACCTCTATCATTTTGGGGTTTCGTATTGCTCTCCGCGACTCATATTTTGAATATGGCCGAAACCAAGAAAGTGAATTCGACACCTTTTGAAATATTGCATGGAAGAGTTCCATCACTATCATATTTAAAAGTATGGGGTTGTGATGCTTACGTTTAGCTCAACACCCAAAACAAATTGGAAAGTCGATCCACTAAGTGTATATTTTTTGGATATCCCAAAGACTGTATATGATACTACTTCTTTGATCCAACAGAGCAAAAGGTATTTATTGCTCGAAAGGCAGAGTTCTTGAAAGCTAAGTTCCTTATAGAAGGAATAACGTATAGAATAGTGGAATTTGATGAGGATCAAGATCCACAAGCCGATACACGTTTGGTTGACTCTAGCAATCAACAAGAGGTTGTTGATGATGATCAAGAAGTTGTTGATGATGATCAAGAGGTTGATCAATACACATGAAATGTTCGCAGATCTAGTAGAGTTAGCATTCCACCTGAAAGATATGGATTTTTCATAAATGGATGCTATGTGGTTGATTCAGATGAGCAAACTACATACCATGATGCAATGTCCAATTCGGATTGTGAAAAATGGCTTGAAGCCATGAACGTAGAGATGCAATCCATGTATGACAACCAAGTTTGGGAATTGGTTGACCCTCCACTTAACTCCAAACCAGTTGGATGCAAGTGGGTTTCAAGAAGAAAACGGATATGCATAGAAACTTGGATACTTACAAAGCAAGACTTGTAGCAAAAGGTTTCACTCAAAATCAAGGAGTTGATTATGATGAAACTTTCTCGCCTGTGGCAATGTTAAAGTCAATTAGGATATTATTTGCAACAGCTGCATATTATAACTATGAGATTTGGCAAATGGATGTCAAAACCGCTTTTCTTAATGGACATCTCGAAGAGACTGTCCATATGGTTCAGCTTGATGGTTTTGTCGGTCCATAACATCCTAATAAAGTATGCAAGTTAAAGAGGTCAATCTATGAATTGAAACAAGCATCAAGGAGTTGAAATCAACGTTTTGATGAAGAGATCAAGAAATTTGGTTTCATCAAGAGCGCTGACAAGGCTTGTGTATATAAGAATGCTAGTGGGAGTATAATTACATTACTAGTATTGTATGTTGATGACATACTACCTTTTGGAAATGATATTCCAACCATTGAAGGAGTTAAAACCTGGCTTGGAAGTTGTTTTTCTATAAAAATCTTGGTGAAGCCGCCTATATTTTGGGAAATAAAGATCTATAGGGATAGATCGAGGCAGTTGATAGGTTTAAATCAAAGTGCATATATTAATAAAGTCTTGAAAAGGTTCAAGATGGAAAAACTCTGAGAAAGGTATGGTACCTATTCAAAGAGAGACAATATTGAGTACATCTCAATGTCCAAGCTCAAAGGATGAGCAAGATCGAATGAAGGACATCCCATATGCGTCTGCAATAGGATCCATCATGTATGGGATGATATGCACTAGATCGAACGTGTCATGCGTGATAAGCATGACTGTGAAGTCGGCTGGATCGATAAACATCCGAGCATGTTCTTGAGAGAAGGATAAACAACATCAAACCAAAAGTCAAACAATAATACGAACTATAATTGAATGGTTTCGTTGATAAAACCTAACGATTACAAGCTCGTTACAACATAAGAATCAAGACTCTTGGCAAGGGGAGATCGAGCATGATTTCCCCTCTCATCCGGCAACCCTAGGCTCCGGGAAGACTCCTCTCAAATCCTTAATCTCTCTACACATTGAAACTGGTATATATAGGCCTCGGCCCGTATTAGATGCGACTAGGCCCATTCGTGCGATTGGACCATGCGTATGGTTCAATCGTACGACTGGACCATGCGTATGGTTCAATCGTACGACTGGACCATACTTATGATTTAGTCTTACGAATGTCCCAATCGCATCTCTCAGTCGCACAACTGGCCCATTAGCAAGGCTCAATCGTACGACTGAGTCTTATTTGCATATGCTCCTACAAATGACCCAGTTTCATGTGTTTACAATATATCAGGTGTATTACATTAAGCCTAGACTATTTGTCAAGCGACGGACACACTATATATGATTATATATGCTCCAACAATTTACATACAATCAAAAAAAATAATATCACACATTAGAACTAATATCAAATTAATATGTTCATTATTAAATTAAACTATCTATATATTTTAACAGATTCATACTTTAAAAGATTCATACTTTAAAGAGTAAGAAGATGAAGAAGACTTTGTTTTGTTATGATCATGATGGGGATTATTAGAAAATTCATCTTATAGAGTGATGGGTTAATTAATATAGACCGAGAGTTTGCGTATATAATAGGAGATTTAATTAATTTATGAAGATATGGCAATATTTTTTTGTTATTTATCTCACATTTGTTATATATTGAATTTCTCTTTGTTTACTTAGAGATTTATTAGCCAGGAAATGTTCAAATACAAATTCCTTTAAAACAAATAAGTGTAAGAAGTAATCTCAATCATAAATTTCCTTAATCAAAAACTCATATCAAAGTTTAAGGAAAAACTTGTTAGAGGAGTATTTTATGAATAACCAATTTTGTTGATTTTTTGCAAATCCCCCAATTTTTTTAAATGTTTGTAACTTTTATGTACGACATCCTATTTTTATAAAAATTACACCATAAAATAAGTGTTTTTATACTTTAAAATGAGTATTGTTAGATCTAGGAACAAGAGATCTAGATCACTTTGTATAGGCTTAGAACTTTAATCAATACTTGTAATGAATAATTTTAATTCATTATTTGATGTATGCATTATGTATATATGTTAACTCTTATTTGTGTTGATTTATATATGTTTGCAGGTAAAACATTATGCTTGGTCAATTTGTGAAATTGACTAAGTGTAAGAAACATCTACAGATGAACATTTTTGTTATTTCATAGATATGTTTCTTACAAATCCTATCATTCAAATATCTTCTACGGATGAACAGATAGCTTCGGAAGTCAAGATACCTTCGGAAGAACAAGATAGCTTCGAAAGAACAAATGCCTTCGGAAGAACAAATGCCTTTGGAAGAACAAAGTACCTTCGGAAGAACAAACATCTACGGAAGACTATGTAGTTGCGGAAGTCCAAACACTTGTAATTAAATAATACAAGTGTTACAATTCAACAAGTCAACACGTCAACAAGACAGATGTGCAAATCCCAAGAGATCCGGTGTTTCCTTAACAAAAACATAAATGCCTATAAATATGGATCCCAGGTTCCATATCAAGGGACACATAACATACACAAGCGAAAGCAACGAACATTAGGCGATCAACATAAAAACATCCCATCAATTCACACAAACATAAACCCTAGCAGCCGTCACATCAACATCAACAAAATTGTGTTTGTCATAATCATCAATCATTATAGCATTTATTATTAATTCATCTGTAATCATTAATCAGTTTTAATGAAATACATTTAAATTAATTCTTGTCTTCCCGTTAATTGTGTTCTTATAATTGTGTTTGTCATAATCATCAATCATTATATTTTTCATCAAACAATTAAACAAGGTTAATGTTAATTACGCAAACATTAACTTGAGTTACTATAACCAATGATAATTCCTGATTGTGATCCTTGGATTCACAGGTGGTATCAGAGCCAAGTGCTCATTGTTTAGATCAATTGATCTATCAGTGGTAATAGTGTTTAATTGTTTGACTGTTTTTTTAAAGCAAATCGTCTTTGTGTGAACACTAAAAACAGTAAATTGTCATTCTGCGAGTACTGTTCCATTGCTCGATTAACTTAGATCAATATTCAAATTAATTGAATAGAATATCTGGGTTATTGATTGACATTCATCAACTTTCAAGATTATTTTAACAAATATAATAACAAAATCCTTGATTTGATAATTTAATTAGTTTGTTACTTTACAATAACTCTAAAATAGTTAAAATCTTAGATCTTAACTAATTATGAGTAACTTTGGTGGATCATCATACCAACCTCAAAAGTTGGAAACAAAAGCAAATTTTAAGTCCTGGAAAATCAAGTTCAGGAATCATGTTAGTTATACAAACTCTGACTTATGAGTTTCTATCACTGAAGGTTCTTATATTCCACCCACTCTTGGGTTGGATTATAATGACAATAATCAACCCATTAGTACAAAGAATCTATCACCTGATGATATTAAAAAGTTTAGAGTTAATATTAAAGTATATAGCTTGCTTAGTATGGCTTTACCTAAAAAAATATTAATTAGATGTGAGAACTATAAAATAACAAATTCCTTGTGGAAGATTCTTCATACGCTTTATGAAGGAAGTGATGAGATTAGAAGCATTAGGAGAGACACCCTACGTTTACAATATGAAACCTTTCATCACATTGAGGGTGAATCAATTCCTTAACAACTCCATAGGTTCATGCAACTTGTAATAGAGATGAGTATCTTGGAGTTGAAATATACAAATAAGGAGTTAAACAAAAAGACACTCCATACTTTGCCAGAAAGTTAGAAGCAAACTGTGTCCATGTTCAAGAATACCATTGATCTCAAAGCAACTGCTTTAGATACATTGGTAGCTAAAGTTGAGGCTCTTGAAATGGATGAAAAATTAAGAAACAAGAGTGTGAGAACACATGTCTCACCCTATCACTTCAAAGAAACAAAAACTGCTGGAAGTGCCTTTATTTCCAACACTAATAGTGACAACTCTTGTACTTTGAGTGAAGATGAAGAGGAAGTAAGTTTCTATGCATCAAAAGCTTCAAAGAAATCTTCTCAAAGTAAGTTAGGAAAAGAAAAAGGAAGAACTGATGATAGAAGAGATACATCTGCATCATCAGCAAAGTCTTCAACAAATAACAATCAAACAGAGCCGATTACTAATGTTTTGGACTCTGAAGAACAAAAAGCACCCTTTGCAGCTTTCAGCTCAACTAAATGAAGGTCTTCAAGAACTACATCAGCAACAAAAATATTCAGGGGAAGAAACTGAAAAATGTGCTGCTATTGAGAAAGTACACAGATCTTCTGTAAGAAAAGGAAAGAAAAAGCAATCAACAGATCTTCTGCAAAAGAAGAAACCATCTTCAGTAGCAGATCTGCTGAAAAACAAATCTACTAAATCAGTAGATAATCTGCAGAAGGAAAAATCAACAGCAAACAAATCAAAGCCTCAAAAGTTGACAAACAAGAACAAAGGATGCAACTCTGATGAAGAATCAGAGGATATGTATTGCAAATGGTGTGATATGAAAAATCACAATACAGAAGATTGTTACTTATGTAGTTATTGTTCTATTTGCAATATGAACAATCACATGACATATGATTGTTACTTCAATAAACATTATGCTATTTGTAACAAAAATAAACATTCAACTCAAGAATGTTATTTCAACAAAAGAACAAAACAAAGAGCACAAAGAAGAAACAATCTTATAAATCTGAATTAGACACTCAATCTACTGATAGTGAAAAAGATTCAAAGTCTAAGAAGCAGCAACAGAAACAAAAGCCAAAACCAAAGGAGAAAACATCCACTAATGGTGAACCTTTGATGAAAAGAACAACATCTCAACTATCAAAGACACCTCACAAATTATGGATTTGACTGAAAAAGAAACAAAAACTGATGATGCTTTATTTGATAGTTTTGAAAAGGGAACTCTGGTACCTCAGCCAAAATCAAAAGATGAAGAAAATTTTCACAATCAAGGCTCATCATCAAAATCAAAACAGCATAACAATAAAACAAAGGTGAATGAAGAAGAGAATGAGAAACTAGGATCAAGTTCAAAAACCTCATCTTCAACAGAATCATCCTCACCTGAAACAACTCAGAATGAATCAATTAAAACTAAAATTAATACTGAAACTTCAAGACTTATTCATAAAGGAGTAACAATTTTAGACGCTGCTGGTAAACCTAATATCATTAAGGTTTGGGTTATGAATTCTAATTGATTTCTTTTTGTTTGCAAGAACAATCTTGGAGAGCTGACAATAAGTGGTATGTTGACAGTGGTTGTTCCAGGTATATGACAAGAACTTGTTCTCTTCTCTATGACTTCAAACATAATAATGCCTCATATGTGGCATTTGGTGAAGGAATGGTAACTAATGGTGTACTCAATTTTGAGAAAGTAAATTATTGTGAAATTTTGTAGTATAATTTATTGAGTGTCTCTCAAATTTGTGATCAAAATTATACCACATTGTTTGATAACACTAACTGTTACATTCTTAAGCCAGGTTTTTCAGCTCCAAAAGAATGGATCCTTCTTCAAGCATGAATAAAAGAAAACACATATGTTTTGGATTTGAACAACACTACACGCACAAGACATGAAACATGCTTACTATCTAAGTCATCAGAAGATGAATCTCTGTTGTGGCATAGAAGGCTTGTTCATTCCAACTTGAAGAACATGAACAAATTGGTAAAAAATAACTTAGTCATTGGACTACCAAAGAAGGAGTTTTAGTGTTCAACTCATTGTTCCTCATGTTATAAAGGAAAACAACATAGAGTGTCACATAAATCCAAAATCAGCAACACAAACACTACACCACTCAAATTGTTGCAAATGAATCTGTTTGGTCCAACCAATGTGATGAGCATTGGAAAAAGGCAATATTTTTTAGTGATAGTGGATGATTTCACTAGATTTACATGGGTCTTTTTCTTATAACAAAAGAGTAAAACATCAGGAACATTAATGAACTTTACCATCAAGATTGAAAACCAACTTGATTTAAAAGTAAAATATTTAGGAGTGATAATGGGATTGAATTTATTAATACTGATCTAGATTCTTTTTGTAGAAATAAAGGAATTTTAAGACAATTCAATGCACCAAGAACTCCATAAAAAATTGGAGTTCTTGAAAGAAGTAACATAACAATTATTGAAGCAGAAAGAACAATGCTAGCTTATTCACAATTACCAATCACATTTTGGGCTGAAGCAGTGAATACAACATGCAATGATCAAAACAAGACATTGATTGTCACTGGACATAATAAAACACCTTATGAGTTTTTATTCAACAGAAAAACATACATAGGATATCTTAGAGCTTTTGGGTGTCATGTATCTGTTTTAAACACAACGGAACAATTAGGAAAATTTTCAGAAAAGGCCTATGATGGTTTCTTTGTTGGATATTATTCAACATCTAAATCTTACAAGATCTACATTCCACAACATAACATTGTGGAAGAAACTCCTAATGTGTCATTTGATGAATCCTTGTTTACTAAATTTGTAAATGGATCATCTTAGTTATTTGATACAAATGCTCTAACTAGCTTACTAAACTCTGGTTAATTGAATAATGCAGGATCTGATGATACATGTTATCCATTTGTTCCTCCAAATATGAATGAAGTATTATTTTCTGTTGATCGCCCAAGGTTAAACACATCAACCCACATGGAACAAGGAACAATAGCTAATAACAATGATGCTGCACAAGTACAACAAAATAGATCCATATTCGCAGATGGAAACACCTCATCAATAGGTGATGATATTGCATCCGTAGATGTGCATTCAGCATCAAGGGAAGTGAATAATGCTTTGGCTGATGCTCCATCATGTCAAGCAAATACAACCACAGTTGGAGATGATGCAACAAATGCTCATATAACATCCATAGATGTTGTTGTAACTCCTACGGAAGCTCAACCTCCATCCGGAGAAACTCCCTTGGAATATATTGAAAATATGTAGCTGATGTTCAAACTCAAGAAGATCCATCCATACCCAATGATGAACATGATGAACACTTTGATTACTTCTTGAACTCATTAACTGGATTGGATCCATTTTCATCAATGGATATGACTAACTTGGAACCACCTATTCCAGTTGAATCAATTCAAATAACAAGAATTCATAAAACTCATCCATTAAACAACATCATTAGTGATGTTCATCAGAGAACCATAAGAAGTCAAGGGGGAGCTGCCAACATATGTCTTTTCAGTTGTTTTCTTTCACAAGTGGTTCCTCCAAACATCACAGTTGCACTAAAAGATGATGGTTGGATTAAAGCTATGCAAGGAGTCTAGTTGATTTACCTGAAGGTCATCATCAATTGGAACAAGGTGGCTCTTAAAAAATATACTGGATGACAAGGGTATAATTGTGAGAAACAAAGCAAGACTAATTGCACAAGGCTACACTCAAGAAGAAAGAACAGATTATGATGAAGATCTTACACTAATTGTAAGAATTGAAGCCATAAGAGTCTTCCTAGTCTATGCATCATATAAGAAGTTTACTGTCTATCAAATGGATGTAAAATGTGCATTCTTATATGGCAAAATTGATGAAGAAGTCTATGTAGCTCAGCCTCCAGGTTTTGAAGATCCTGATTACCCTCATAGGGTGTACAAGCTTGATAAAGCTTTGTATGGATTACATCAAGCCCCAAGAAAGTGGTATGAAACATTATCATCTTTCTTGCTGAAACATGACTACAAAAGAGGAACTATTGATTAGACTCTCTTTCTCAAATAAGAACATCAAGATTTCTTAGTTGTACAAATATATGTATATAACATTATATTTGGATCAACAAATAAGAGATTGTGTGTGAACTTTGAAGAGTTGATGAAATCAAAATTTCAAATGAGTTTAATGGAAGAATCAACCTTTTTCTTGGGTCTACAAGTTCATTAATCAAGAGAAATATATCCTTCAAATATTGAAGAAATATAATCTTAGTGATGCATCCTCATGCAAAACTCCTGCATCAACAATTGACAAGATTGTACCTGATCCTATGGGAAAATCTATTGATCAAAGATTGTATAGATAAATGATAGGATCTCTTACGTATTTAACTGCCAGTAGACCTAATATAATGTTTGTTGTGTGTGTTTGTGCTAGGTACCAATCAGATCCAAAAGAGTCTCATCTGAATGTGATGAAGAGGATTTTTAGATATTTGAAAGCAAAGCCTGCTCTTGGACTTTGGTATCCAAAGGATGGTTACTTTACTCTCTACTCATATTCAGATAGTGACTATGGAGGGTGAAATAACAACAGAAAATCCACAACTGGTGGATGTCAGTTCTTGGACCAAGACTTGTTTCATGGCTGTGCAAGAAGCAAAAAAGTGTGTCTGTATCCACAGATGAGGCTGAGTACACAGTTGCTTCAGCTTGTTGCTCTCAAGTGATTTGGTTGCAAAACCAATTACTTGATTATGGTTACATATCCTTCATTCTCCAATTTACATTGACAAATTAGCTGGTATATTTATAACTACTAATCCAGTGCAACATAGTAGAACAAAACACATTGAAATAAGATACCATTTTTGAGAGATTGTTCAGTAAAAGGTTTGATCAAGTTAGTCAAAGTCGATTCAATAAATTAGCTTGCTGATTTATTCACTAAAGTCTTTGATTTAGTTAAATTTAATTTTCTAATTGAGTCTCTAGGTATGATTAACTTAGAGTAATTATTATAAACAAGAGAAGCATGTGTCTGTCCTTGTAAAAATTTTATCTTTCAGAAGATTACCATTTACCTTCGGAAGAAACTTCTGAAACATCTTCTGAAGGTTAGAATAATATTTATATTTTCTTTCTATATGTGTCTTTTAAGTCTGCATGACATATGTATGGGAAATGATAGTACAATATTCCTTTGCTTTTTCTTGAATTCTTAAGAATCATTAAAAATTTGATCAAGTTTCTTGATATGTGAGTAGGTTCATCTTGAGTGGAAGCTACACTAAGAGCATGTCAAACATAATACAAAACGATTGTTTGTGGGAAACTTCATTTTGAGGATACAACAAGTAAGTCTTATTCTGATGTGACCAAATCACTCATCTAAGCACACTATGTACCAACACTTTATAATGTCTATCTTTGAAAATCATATTCCCTCTGTTTTGTGTAAACAAAGACCTGGGTGTATGAAAAGATCATGATCCTCATCAACCCTCTATTTTGTGTAAACAAAGACATGGGTTTATGGCATCTCTGTTTTATGGAAGTAAAGACCAGGTGACCTGTTGATGATCATATCTAAGCTCTCAAAATAATCCTTTGTGATCAACTGTATATTAAATTTAGTGCTTCAACATAAATGCATTAATGAGATGTCTAGTGCATCTCAATATAGAACTTACAACTTACAGTACATAGTTTCTAAGTGTGAAAAGGTGATGATTTGACTCATAAAGGAAAGACTAACTTAAAGTAAATTGAATGTGAAGCCCATAGTAGTTACCTTCTAATAAACATGAAAACATGATAAACAACATGCCTAGTTGACATAATAATCTTGTATGGATTTAAGTGGACAAACATACTTGACATCAGAACTAAAATCAGATATTAATTTATCAAACAAATCAATCAGGAAGATGCTTAGTGTTATAGTATGATCCCATTATATGTATAAATGCTTGAACATAGCACAATAACAACATGTGTTTAGCATGTTAAGACAAACATGTGTCTTTCATGATATTCTTCTTATAAATTTATGATAAATGCTTTTGTTCATATTGATCAAAAATTTAGGGGGAGTAGGATCATAAAAAACAATATAAACAACAAAATTGTCAAATAAATTGTCAATATAAAGGAATTGGAACCTGAGCACCAACTTGGTCTTTGGATACATGAAGTTTTTAAAATATAAACCTTCTTGTGCACAAGTGTCATGAATACAAAGTCAATAAGGTCTAATAGTAATAAATGATTCTATTAGTTGATTAGAACCATACAATAGAATAAGTTTCAAATGTGGTTGTTTAAGCATCAGCATAAGCTACAACGCATTGTAAACATCAACAAAAGCTACAGTGCATTGTAAACATCAGTAGAAGCTATAGTGCATTGTTAACATTAGCAAAAGCTACAATGCATTGTAAACATCAGTAGAAGCTACAGTGCATTGTAAACATCAGCAGAAACTATAGTGCACTATAAACATCAGCAGAAGCTACAGTGCATTGTAAACATCAGCAAATACTACAGTGCAAAACTTAAGGGGGAGTAAAATATGACTATCCGTAGATTGGTAACCTACAAATAAGATTCATTTCCAAAGATTGGTACCCTATGGAAAAGCAAGTTATACTTTACTTCAAACTTTCAGTTTTAAGTTAGACATCCGCAGATGTCCTACGGATACATTGTGCACTGAAAACTACAAATAAAAATTTAAACCTTGGAAGAATAATAAGATAAGAATAATAAGAAAATGGGACCCATTTCATTAAATAAATGAAATAAATGTGTCCAAGGGAGTATAAATGATGTTTTTGACTTGGAATTCATTATTCATTTTTACAGAACCTTTTTGACCTAGAAGTTTGTTAGTCAAAAACTCATCCCTCCCTTATCTAATTTTAAAATTACTCAAATCTTAAACCTCAAAGAACGTTTAAATCTGATTTCGAGTCTTAACCTAAAGGTAAATCATACCATAAACATCAGTAATAAACTGATTGATTAATCATTTTCGCTTAAACTCTTCATATTCTTAAAACATGATGACTTAGTTCTAACATACTCGTCTTCATTCTTATGAACAGATGGCTAGTTGATTTGTGAGGGAGCACAATGTGTGTGCATTTCTCAATGCTGATGACCCTGTATCGGAAGGGTGTCGGGACATCATCAGATATCTGTGACGATCCAGGCTCTTTTATGCTCTAATAACAGAGCCTGTGATTCACCAAGATCATATAATTGATTTCTGGAACTCCGCATGAATAGAAAAGGATGGAGAATTAAAAGTTATCGTGGCTGAAGTGAAGAATGAAAGACTAAGAATTGATGAACAGACCATCAGAAGGGTTTTAGAGATAGGAGAGCAAGAAGCTGGTCACCCTGATGTGTTTGAAAATGAGTCATAGAGAAAGTTTCAACCTAATGGGATATGATGGTGACTTTGAAAAGGGAGAGATCAATAAAGGAAGATTATGCAACCATACAGATTTCTATGTTACACTTACCAAAAGTGCTTCCCAAATAGGAAATCTGGGCTTGATAGATTTTCAAGGCACATTTCTTCTGGAATCATTGGTATTTTTGAAGGAAGAAGATACAACTACTCAAAGTACATTTTCAATTATATATGTGATCATATAAGAGTGCAAAAGGCTGACAAGATGTTCATTTTCCAAGGTTTCTGCAACTAATCATCAATGCTGATCTGCCTGGTATTGCTATAGATGATGATGTGTTTGTTTAAGCATACCTAGGGAGATCTGTGTTTAATAAGAAAGTGGAAGGAATGAAGGAGAAGACATGCCTATGTTTGCGCATGTAGCTGACCCCAATGCCAATATTCCCCAAGAACTTATATGGGAAGAAGCTCAAGAAAGTTCATCTACCGACTCTATGCAATCCTCATCTTCACCTCCAATCCACCCTCTATCACTAAATCAACCTCAAACACCCCAATCACAATCACCAGCCAGCCAAAACACTAAGCCAATCTCTCCTATTCACCCTCTTTCATCAAATCATTCTCCAACTACAGAAAAGCAATACGCTGAAAGCTTGTACACTAAGGAGACAGTCTTAGCATCACAAGCTAGTACTGTTCAACTGTTACCAACCAAGACTGAATTCCTTGTCCATTCAAACAATACTGAACCAGTCTCTCCGGTCATTGACCATCAGCAACAACAACAACAACCATATCAAGAACAAGCAGAACAAGCAATTGATTCCTATTCAAGCTCAGCTAGTGTAGCACCTAAAGATGTGAATGATGATGAGGTTGCTGCTTAACATCAGGAAGAAGAAGAAGCCAACTATGTTGATGTAATTTCTTACAATGAATATGATATAAGTGATGATAATATCATAGTAAGCAAAAGTTATCCTGGTTGCTAAATACAACAAGCTTGTTGTCAAGTCTAACTATAGAAAGCAAAGAATTCAAGAGTTGAAAGGGATGATAAAAGAAAAATATGATCAGCTAATGCAGCAAGAATCAAGAATTAAAAGATTAAGAGAAGATGCACAATGCAACAATAAAGTGATTGATGCTCTTCTTCAATAAGAATCTGAGCTTAAAGAATTAGTGAAGTTTGAGAGGGCTGAAAATAATAAGCTGATGATGAAAATTGATCAAGTAACCAACTCTCTCTCTCTCTGCTCAATCAGCTTTGTTGAAAAGAAAAGAAAAAGAGCTTGAGGAGCTAAAAATGAAAATTTGTGTTCTGGAATCAAATGTTGCTCCTGCAACAAATCAAACAAAAGAATCTTCTGAGACTTCAAAGCAAATCATACAATACACAAGAAAAAGGAAGTACTTGGATTTTGTAAAGAAGGAAGTGACTAAAGTACAAGATTCACCCAAAAGATCAAACTCTATTGAGTTCAACCTTAAAGCCTATGTCTCCTGCCGAAACAGAAATTGATGCTGAATGGAAACAACTGACTAAAGAAGAAACTGACATAGAACAAGAAGAATCAAATGCTGATGATCTTCTTACAACAAAAAAACATAATAGAAGAGAGGCCTGAATAAATTATGTTTATGACCTTGATCAACCATGGGTTTCCATATGAAATGGTTGAAAGGATGAATCTGATTGAAATAAAGAATCTGCTAAAAAAGTTTGAGCTTGCCATATTCACGATTCCAAATTGTGACTATGAAGCATTCATAACTTTTCAATCTATTAAGAGAATCAAGAAAGATCTAGGACACTATGATACTGCAAAGCTTAACAAGTACAATATGGTATGTTGGCTACAGGGTCACAACTACAAGGCACATGAGGTTAAAGGAAGATAAGTTGGTGAGCTGAGAAGAATGAGAGAACACGTAATGACTGTTGAGCTTGACACTAGAGTCAGATTTAGGATTGAAGCACCAATGTCTAATGTTGATCAACAAAGCAAACTCCCTGTTGATCCTATAACTGTTGAACCTAGAGATCAGCACAAAGGGAAAGATAAACTAATCAGAAAGCCACGAGAAGTCATACCTGGCAAAGTGTGGCCGTTGGATACAACAGTCAGAGAGATTATTGAGAAAAAGTCTACCATGATAGAATTGTTTGACCACATCACAAGCCCCAACTCTATGGAAGACAACAAGATTATGGCCTGGAAGTATGATCAAGAATGGGACTGTGTAATCATTAAGAGAACATCTGGAAGGATTCAATACTTCCATGATGTAGTATTAGTAGTGTGTCTAACTAAAAGTGACATCAAAGATCTGCAAAGTTTAATCATCTCTAACTATCCAATTCACCCAAGAGGAAGAGACTTCTCTGTGTTGGTGGGAAAGTTAAAGACAAAATTCAAAGATGATGTGATAAAAGAAGCCAAAATAGAGGATGATGAGCACAGAAGAAGATTAGAAAGGATGAAAAGATCAAGCACCAACTCCTCCACATTAGTTGATGATGAATTCTTAAGGAGGGTTGGTTATACTAACAGAAAAACAGCAGCCATCAAAGTCATAGCAGGAAATCAATACACTATTCCTATAACTGAGTGGGGATATATTGAGATAACATGTTAAACCAAACCAAATAGTGCGGAATCCTATATTGAATCAACACGTAATCAAGAGCCAAAGCTCTGATACCACTTGTTAGGATCTGGTATTCTGACGAAATACCAACTGATTAACATGTTAAACCAAACCAAATAGTGCGGAATCCTATTTGATTGGCGATCCAATCAGTGAGAACGCACGTAGAAACAATTATGTATTGAATCTAACGTTAAGAATCAATTAGAAATCAATCTACTGCGATCTATGAACTTGGAGTATGATCTTAGAGGTTTCTGGACGGCTAGGGTACGTCTGGAGTTGAAGTGTATTCAATGCCTTTGTTTTTCCACGAATTAGGTGGTATTTATAGGTTAGGGTTA
>BJCM01198311.1:0-10619 GCA_018326385.1 Flaveria bidentis
AAAGAATAACAAAGGTTATAAAACATTATTAACTATTTTATATAATTTAAATGCTATAAATCTATTATGGTTTAAATTTAGGTTATTTCAAAACATTATAAGTTTACATGTTAAATAACTAAGTTATTCAAATAGTTATTTAAATAAATATATAAATAATTAATTACTTATCTATTCATTTAACTATGTTATATATAATTAGTTAATAAAGTTATTCCTTAAAATTTTATTTAAATTCTTGAAATTTATAAAACAATATAATTTCCTTTATTCTTATTTTTAAGGTTTTGTATTATAAAACCTTTAGATTAATCATTTTAAAAGCTCAAAACTTTATAAAATGATTTTAAATAACTTTAACGTCATTTAAATAAGTATTTAATTAATTCTCTTTATCAAGTTTTAAATAATTAATTATTAAATTAATTATTTCTTTTCACATATTATACTTAACTTCTATAACCTAAATTTTTAAATCATTCTTAATTATATTTAGTCTTAATTGATTTATCTCATCTTTATTATACCAAAACATAAACGATTCATTATTTTACTTAATTAATTAAACCCTCAAATTCCAATTGAAACTCTAGTTCATGTCCAATAGATAATTTTATTACCGAGCTTAATCTTGGAACCAATGCATTTAGGTAACTTGTAAAGAAATCGTTAGAACCTCGTCTAAATTCTTATCATCACATTGTATATATCATGTGAGTTCTCCATGCTCATTTTTACTTTATTTCACACTTTTTGGGGTGAAACATGTTAACCTTATAAATTTACACTTGTAAACATCTTGATACTTGTAAATGCACATGTAATTCATCTTTACCTTTTTGTCATGGTTATTTATGTTATTGTAAGTCTTATTGAGATACATATTTTGTTTACAATCATTAACTATTGCTAGCCTGGCGATGCCTTAGATCTTTGGGCCTGACAAGCCTATTTGGTGCTAAAGTCGATGTATTGTCGACTCCTGATGACGTATGCTTGTTCATCATGGGAACCAAGTACACTTAACCAATCATATATACTTGTAATCAAGTCAAGGTTTGGTTGTAACTGTATGTGTTCTATAAGCTTGCTAACTCGTAACAATTGACATGAATTGCTACTTGTAAACCTTTTTATATATGCATATATACGTGTGTTTAAACCATGGGAACTCACCAACTTTATAGTTGACTCTTTATTTTTAACATGTTTTAGGTTTCCTATTTGAAGATCTTTTTGTGCTCATATAGGACTTGGACCTAGATTAATTGAAAGTCTTATGTTTCTGTTTGTATCTTGATTGTTTTGCAATTACTTATTTGTCTTGTAATGTTTAATGAATAATGACATTTAATATTATTTCAACTTAATTAGTTTCATGTGCTATGAGCAATCGTCTCCCATTCGTCCGCCCCGATGATTCCGCCGTCGGTCGGGGTGTGACAGCTATGTCCTTTAATCTTGAGTTAATATAAATTGGAAACTATTAATTCATATCAATTACATATTAACTCATATCAATTACAATAAATAGTATATTAATAATCAATTGTTACTTTTAATTTGTTTGATATTTTTATAAGAAATTGTTATTTATGTTAACAAATAATGATTAAGTTATTAATTTTAGTATTACCGTTAACAAATTTTGTTTTATTAAAATAAAAGTTTCTATCATTTTTTTTTGAAATAATAATTTTCTCTTAATTAATTTTAAAATTCATGACATTATTCATATTTTGATATTGTTTATCTTTAACAACATTTTATTATTGTAACTTTTACTCCTCCTTTATAACTTTAAATATTATTACATAAATAAGTACTTTACATCTTTATGAACAATTAGTTTTTAATTTTAATTGTTCCTTGTCTTAGTTACGTATTATCATTACATACTTTTGTAGATTTTATCAAATTTGTTTATTAGTTAGTATTTTTTTATGTTCAATCGTTCTGCATTTATTAATTTCTATTGTGGAATATCGTAATTTTTTATATCATTATATTAAAAAGTTTCTTATTCTAATTTATCTTTTCAACATCATATATATATTTATCATATATATATTACTATAATTTTTTACTCATGTGTTATTTTAAGTATTGGTTCACCCGTGTAACACACGGGTCACTAACCTAGTTTTATAAATATATTAGAGTAGTTGAATTGAAAGTCTCATGGCAACGCATAAATTTTCAGGTTTTATTCACTTGATCTGGTTCTAAATCTAATTAGTATATTATTTATTTAGTTTCATTTTATATTTTATGTATAAATCATGTTTTTACATAGTGAATCAAAATATTTCAATTTCTACCATCCTCTCAATACGATTCTATCGACTCATTTTGTTAATGTTCTTATGTCATAACATTCTTAACTTGCATTTGTGCTTTTTGTCTCTTATTTTCATTTATTTATTTTTCATATATAATCTTGCCTATGCAAGTCTTGTCATATTGGTATAAGTTTGAAGAGTTATGTTGTTATGTTCAACAGGCATTGAAGATGGACCTAACAAATCTTGAGTTTGCAGGTTTAAATTTTAATTAGCAGGTTTGAATTTTATATAGTTGGACTAACGTTTTTCAATTTTATATAGTTGAATTTTATATAGTTGGACTAATTAAATTTTAAGTAGCAGGTTTAAATTAATTTAATAGAAATTAATGCAAACAAGCATCTTATAAAAACTTAAAAAACCGGTCACATTGAATCGTTTCAATCTACATAAAGTCTAATACCAATTTCTATTTTATTCGGTTTTGGATCATACCTCGCTTTAATTCTCATCAAGATGAGTTATCTTTAATCCCAAAAGGGTTAAGTATGCTATTATAAACTAGTAACTATAAGTAAATGGGTCGAATTTGGTTTCAAACTATATTTTTTAATGCATTGTTTTACCCATTTACTTTTTAGCCACCAGTTAAAATACAATAAAGAGAAAAAAAAAAGAAACAAAGTAAGGAACCGGTAAGTCTAATTATTTAACAGGTGGTATGCATTAATTTATTTTTTTAACTAACTACGACCCATTTACTAGTTAATCACCAGTTTATGATATCATATTTAATACTTTTAAGATAAGATATAACTCAAATCAACTAAATAGTTGACAACCCTTTATTGATCATCTCCATCTTGAGTTTTGTGACCCTCATGATCTCCAATTACATCTTTAATAAACTTTATCAAAGAGCATAACCCACCCAAGAAGTTATGATCAATCACACCACTACCCTCTTTAACATGTGCAAAATCAATAATCTTCACTTGTGCATTTGGACTCTCCTCTTCTAAAGTCAATCCCTTTTCAAACATGACAAGTAGTGAACATGCACAAAAATGGTAAATAGTTTGTTCCTCAAACCATGCCTTTAATTCCAACAATTGGGCCAAAATCCCATCCGACCCGCCGTACACAGCCGATGCCAAACTACGGTCCGAGCCTAGACTAGATTCCGCAAACGGGCCAGAAGATACGAATTTTGTAAGAAGCAATCTGACATCGTCTGCACAACTTTTAAGTACAAGATCTCTAGGAGGCTTATAAAACCCGACCTCTTCGTTAATGTAGATTTGCAAACCCGAAATCCTAAACCCTAATCGAGCACTACTGGTTTCGCGGTCTCGTTTCAAGCATTTTGCAATGTACTCGTTTGAAGCTTCCGGGCCCCACGTTCTGGACCCGATTTTGATGTCCATAATCGTGGGATTTTCACGATTTGAAGTGAGATCTTGTAACACAAGGTGCGGGTGCTCGGATCCATCCGATGCATTCATAACTTTAGTGCCATAGTAAATAGGGAAGTATTTACGAATGTTATCCGGGATTTTCGTGTTGGATGAAAATTGTTTGTAAAAAGTTACTTCAGCTGACCCGCGTTCATCGCCTTGAAGGGGTTTGTAAAAACGGCCCGAATCATCGATGAGTGGCCCGCGGGTCTCGTTACTTGCATGGTGTCCGGCAACTTGATGAGATGGGATCTTGAGCATCTCTGAAGATCAAAAAAAAATGTAGAAAGAATTAAATTCTGTTATCAGGTGGTCCATGAAGAATATACTTCAAGATATTAATTCAACTGATACCAAAAAAAAAAGCACAACTATAGTTACATTGGGTTTGAAGGTTTAAAGGCTGTGAGTTAAAATCCTAAAATAAATAAAAAGAATTTTACAAGTCATAAAAGATAAAACAAAATTGTGCAAATGCAGGTATGCGTTGATCTAGGGTGTCATGTTGTCATGTCACTATAATTCTCATATACGCATTCATCATAACTTTTAAATCACATGACAACAACTTTACCATTAAAGTTCCATCAAGTATAATGATAACATAATCAGGTGATGGAAATAGAAACCACAACAAGAATTACAAACAAAACTGAATTCGTCTCATAATTTCTTAACATCACGATCAATCGACTATATAGCTCCGATTATCATTCAATTTGTGCAGTAACATTATACGATATATTCATCATCATCAAAACATTCATCAACGCTGAAGTATTATACACCAAATAAAACCTAAAAAAAGTGATCACGGAGACATGGATGATAAAACAAGAACTATACGTCCATCAAGAGATGAATTACGTAAATATGTTGTATTTCACTATTTCTTCTCGGATCCATAATAATAATATCAATGGTGGTCGAATGGAAATTAACGAATTCGTAGGTTAAAAATGCAACAAATTGAACGCATAATGAAATCAAATATAAAAATTGGTGATATATTACCTGTAAATGAATAGATCTAGAGGAAATGTGAACTGATATGAAATTATTAATCCCCTGAGGATGAACTCTGAGGGAATGATGAATCCACACACGTTGGCAGAAGTTAAAGGGTTGAACTTATTTGTAATATGGTAATATTACGCTTTAGATCCCTTGACTTTGTAGATTCTACATTTTTTAAGCTTTTATCTTTTCAGAATGTTTTGCTTTTTTAAAAAAATAAAGTGTTTTTTGATAGAATAAAAACTCAAACGATTATTTACTTTTACTTACAAAATACATTAATAGATAAAGCTTAGATAATTCAAGATAAATTACAATTTGCAAAAAGAAACTCATAACTTTTGATTAAAGTGAGAACATCAATTACCATCACATCCACCTCCCACTTGAAAAAATAAAGTATTAAGTTCAAGTTTAATTTTACACAAAATAATAAGTCTTAGATTTTACGCACTAGACTTGAAATCTAGGCTTCTAGCTATTCATAATATAATTACAGGTGTGTTATACGTACATGGTACATCTGTCTTTTATATCTGACTACCCACCATGTTAAACTATCATGATAAGAAAAAGCATAATTTTTTACGATTATGCTTAGCATATTCATCTTCATATTTGTTATGTTCCTTTCCTTGTCAGATAGAATTAAAATTTTCAAATATTCCTTTTAGATTAATAACTATTTTAAAAAGTTTTTCAATGTTTAAAAATTCTTTACGTCAAAAATTGAAAACTTTTTTATTTCTTTATAATACAAGTTTAATTTAATTTAATTTAATTTTTTATTTTTATTTTTGGAGAAAGTAGGCACCGTGCAAAGACAGCTTTTTGGTGTACGTGTTTTCTGAACATTTAAAAAACACGTTCTCCCCGTTCAAAAAACAACAACAAAAAAATATATACTTTCTCAAAATATTTTTTTCACACGAACAATACGACAAGCTTTGACTTCATTTTCTTAACAAGAAAGGTATGACAATTAGCCTTGCTCCTCACTAATTTCAAGCTTGCATAAGGGTTGTTTGACAATCTCTTAATGATTTAGATGTCTGAATGTTTCAGCACTTAATTGTTTAGACTGTTTGTTTCGCAATCAAATGTCTGAATGGTTCAGACATTTGCCTTTGAATGGTTAAACATTATACTAATACTTAATGGTTAAGAGAGTCAAATGGTGAATAGTTAAGACATCTTATTTAAATTGATCAGACATTTGTATTTGAATAGTTAAACGATATACTAACTTTTAATGGTTCAAACCTGTTCAACACTTAATGGTTTAGACATCTTATTGGTTCAACACTTAATCATTCAGAAGTTGTCAAATAGCCACCAATTGTCTTCTAGTCCTAAATGAAATGAAAGGAGATACCACACACTCTCACACTTAGAGACTGTTTGGGAACATCTAAATCATTTTTTTAATGGTTCAGATGTCTTAATGGTTCATCACTTTTTGATTCAGATTGTTTGTTTCGTGAGCAAATGGCTAAATGGTTCAAACATTTACCTCTGAATGGTTAAACATTATACTAATGATGAATGGTTAAGAGGTCTAATGTTGAATGCTTAAAATCTCTTATCTAAATTGATAAGACATTTATCTTTGAATAGTTAAATGATATATTAGCTTTTAATGGTTCAACACTTAATGATTTAAATCTCTTATTAATTCAACACTTAATCATTCAAAAATTATCAAACAATCCATTACACTTGTTTCAACAAGCACTAGGGAGTAATGCATTTTTTTTCTTAAAGGTAAACAAACAATTTTATTATTCCACATGCTAACCTAAAGCAGTACATACACCATGATGGTTCAAATCAAATCTCCATATCATATACATCATAATTACATCATTAATCTCATAAAAATACTTGAATTTTAGATTGATGCGTGAGTTCTAGAAATCAAATAATTTTAATTTCTCCCACAACCTTAACAACAATAACAACAATAGTAGATTTTTTTATAAAAAATGTAATTATTGAACATACAAATATAATCACAGAGTTTATTTTCAAGTTTGGCTTGGACATGCTGAACTTATCAATTTATGTTAGATGTATTGTTATAATTGGTTTAAACATAATGTTGTAACCATCTTAGATGCACCATTGTAATCAAAATACTTATTGCTGGACAACTTGTTGTATATATCTATATATAATTAAAATGCATCCCCTTAGATGCACCATTATAATCAAAATGCTTATTGTTGGACAAATTGTTGAATATATCTATATATAATCAAAAGCTATTCCCTTGGTGAATTTAAATGTATTTAAACTACATATATTAATATAGACATTGGTCATTGTACTAAATGTATTAGTTATTACATTTAAGTTATGTTAGAATTTTAATGTAATAGGTATAAATGTTTATGTGATTTTCAAAGTTATATACTTAAAATTGTTTATATGTTTGTATATATTTAGCTATATATAATCAAAAGCTATTTACTCCAAATTTTTAAATGAAATCTAGGTAATAGTTAAGTGGAGACATGAATATATAAAGTTGCCAAGACCCATGTAAGTATGTAAATGGTACAAATTGATGCCATAAATGACATAAGCACATAGCAAAGCCACTCCTTTTAGTCACTTTATTTCAAACGTCTAACTTTTTCATGTTGATTTTATTCCAAGACAACTGGTGAAATCTTTTTATTCCCAACTTTAGAAGTGAATAGGAACACATTTTTTCGGTTCGGTTCGACTCGAGAAAGATCAGAACCGTCATCTTTACCTAGCCATGAGTTCTACTAGAGGAATCATTTGATAAGTATTGTTTACTCTTAGAAGTCTCATCCTCATTCACAAGTTGATTTGCGTGTTCACATTTCTAAGAACATACGTTGAGATCTAAGAAGGTTGAATGAATCAGGACAAGTAATCGGTTTAAACGGTTGACATCCTATCTTAAAAAGACTCACTCGGATAGTAGGGTATTTTAAAACGCCGTTAAAAATATTTTATGTAAAAAGGTATGTGTTACTATAGACGTTTTTAATATGTTAAATAATTGACTTTTTTCAATGGAAAGTGATTAAAAGAATCTATAGATGGAAGAGTTGATTTAGAGATATAAACTTGTGAATTCTATACGATTATTTACTTGTATGTTTTGAGTTTACAATTTTGAATAGTTTTATGGTTTTTAAATATACTTGAGTTCTTAATGAAAACCGTCGGTGGGTTTTTTTATTTTTTTTATTCTACCTAAATTGCTGTTATATACAATACTGTCCAGCTTTCTAGCATAAGTTGTTTTGTAGTTTAGAGGTTTGTTTCTTCATCTTCTAAACAAGTGCCTTGGGTTTTAACCACATGATAAGCAAAAAGCTTTTCTTTTTTTTTTTTTCCTTTTTTCATATTTTTTTTGTTAAAATACAAAATTTAGTTTGAAACGAGTAGAAACAACTGTAAGTCTATGTTTCGACATAATATTTGTTTGAAAAAAATCAAATCAGATATTACGTTTCCATCTAATGGTATAAACGACTTAGTTTGATTGTAGTCTATACTTTATCACGTACGCCGTGTACGTACGATGCCATGACAACGTCGGCGGGTAAAAAATATAGTTATATTTATTTCCAATGTTTTACGACGATTTATAGTGTTGCTTGCTAAGTTTTGAGCTTAGTCTGTGATGAATTTACAATCAAAATTGAATCTACTCTCGAAAATATTGAACAATCAATATCAATACATTTTTATTATGCTTCTAAAGAAGAATCTCACCTATTACATGATAATCTCTTTCTTTTATACTACTAACAGTCATTAACTAACTCTAACAATATTAACAACATTGTTACAATTAACACCACAAGAAACAAAAAGAACACATTTAGTCCCTGAGTTATTAGTATACATAATAACCTAAAAACATAACTGTTAGATCTAAGATCAATAGATCTAGTCCATTTTGTATAAGCTTAGAACTTGAATTAATATCTGTAATGAATGCTTGTAATTCATTATTGTGTATGCATTAAATGTATATGTTAACCCATATATATGTGTGTTGATTTATGTATGTTTGTAGATAGAACAATATAATTGGTGGATTTTTGAAATTGACCAAGTGTAAGAAACATCTACGGATGAACATTTTGTTCTTCCGTAGTTATGTTTCTTACAAGTAGATTACATCCTAAGATCTTCTGTGGATGAACAACCAGATCTGAGGAACAAGTTTGTTGCGGATGAACAACCAGATCTGAGGAACAAGTTTGCTTCGGAAGAACAAGATTCCTACGAAAGAACAAGTTTACTTCGGAAGAACAAGACTCCTACGGAAGAACAAGTATCTACGGAAGGCAATATTCCTACATAGTACAAACACTTGTATTCAAACAATACAAGTGTTACAAGTCAACAAGGCAGTTATGCGAATCCCAAGAAATCCGATGATTCCTTAACAGAAACAATTCCAAATCCCAAGAGATCCGGTATTTCCTTAACAGAAACATTATTGTCTATAAATATGGATCCTAGGTTTCGAATCAAAAGACGGCTGAGACGGCAACGACGGAAAAAAATCACATCAAATTACACAAACCAAACCCTAGCAGCCGTCACATCATCAAACACTAAAATCAATATCATTCATTCATTCATTCATTGTTTATTCGCTTGTAATCATTAACATATTTTTAATGAAATACATTTGAATTTAATATTTGTTCGATCATTAATTGTGTCTCATTCATTATGTTCTTGAATCATTATTGATATTGAAATTAATAAAAACAATTAAACCAAGTTAACGTTGATTCCGCAAACGTTGACTTGATTTCAACCAACACTGATAATTCTTGATTGCGATCACTGGATTCACAAGTGGTATCAGAGCCAAGTGCTCATTGATTTAGATCGATTGATCTATCAGTGTTAGTTGTGTTAAATTGTTAATTCTTTAGATTTGTCAGTTTTTTTTACTAATTAGATCTATTGTTTTTGAACAAAAGTTTGTGTTGGTATTTGATTTGTCGTTTAACATTACATAGTTCGATTAACTTGGATCTATATTCAAACCAATTGAATAGCAGATCTTAGTTATTGATCAACATCATTAACTTGTTCATATCCTTTGAACAAACTCATTAGTTAAAGTCTTAGATCTTAACTAATCATGAGCAACTTTGGTGGATCATCTTACCAACCGCCAAAGTTGGAAACAAAAGCAGATTTTAAATCCTGGAAAATCAAGTTCAGGAATTGTCACACCCCCGCTAAGAGCAGAAACACGGGGATGTAACGAGACGGGATCGTCATAACACATGGTAAGCGATAGAGATGCAATAATAATAATAATGATGACAAGCGTGTCATAACGACACCCGACAACAAGGGGAATTGTGTCGTGTTTAGTCAGTATTCATGACAACATAGCCATAAGCATAAGCATGATACATGATTCACATAAACATAGATGATAACATTGCATGTAATTCCCACAACCCGGGAACAAGTTACAAAAGCATAATGTTGTTTGAGATAGATTACAACAATTGTTTTCAAAAGACCAAGTTTAGCCACAAAATGCATCCTAGGCTCTCCACTAAGACAGCACACCTAGATCCTCAGCTAGCATAGTCACCTGAAAAGATATGCTCAAAATGGTCAACAAAATTGTTGGTGAGCTCACAGGTTTAAAAGTAAATAAGTAATTGATGTTGTATAATGTTATTGCAGAATACCGTGCATACAGTTATAAGCAAGCAAAATCACATGACATGAGCTTTACAACCAAACCTAACGACGTACACAAAGAATCTTGTCAGAATATATTCACCCAAGGCCCGTTCCTGGCGACTGTTGGTACTAACTAGTATAC
>BJCM01198399.1:0-11056 GCA_018326385.1 Flaveria bidentis
ACTTGACCTTCAACACTTCGGAAGCTTTTGAGACTTTGGAAGTTTTGATGACTGAACCTTCGGAAGATTCTGCAGACACTGCAGCAGACTTCAGTTCTTCGGAAGTATTCCTTTCTTCTGAGACCAACTTTTCTTCTGAAGGCAATTTTCCACTTGCCTTCTTCTTAGATTTGGAGCTTCCGAAGGAAACAGATTTTCCTTCTGAAGCTTGAATCTTCTTGAAACTCTTGGAAGTCCTTGGTTTGATCATGTGAAGAGTACCCTTAGGATTGTATGGACAATCCTTAGCAAGATGAGTAGTACTCTCACACATAACACACTCCATTATCTTCTTCCCAAGAGCCTTTTGCTGGGAACAAGACTGACTTTGGTCACATCCCTTCTCCACCCTCATCTTTGCAGATGTTGAGACAGTCCTTTTGGGTTGAGAACTATTCTTAGAGTTGGATGGTCTAGGCTGTGTAGCAGTGATACACAACAGATCTGTCTTCTTCTTGTTACTGAGATGATTTGAACAAGAACAAGAACTCTTAGCAGAAGAGTTAGGTTGATGTCTTTAGTCTTTACTACTTCAAACCCTGTAGAGATAAAAACTTTGTTCTGCTTAGAGTCAAAAGTAGCCTTGATCTCTTGAGTCTTCTTTGCTTTTCTTTTGCTCTTCCTGATCAAGTTCTTTCTCATTGACTTGGTCATCACAGTCTTCTTCTTCTCCTTAGAAGGATAGTGGCCTTTCTTAGAATCCTCCTCTTCACTCTTCTTAGAGGAATTCTTCACTATCACTTCTTCATCCTCTTCACTCATTGGATCTATGAGAGGAAGCTCAGCTTCACAAGTTCCACACCTAGGTGATTTTACAGACAAGATTATGTGTGGAGGAGCTTTCTCATTTGATCCCAGTCCCTGCATGTTTTGATAGCACACCTTGTTGTGCAGGGATGAGGATATCATGTTCTTGAAGGTCTCTTCTTCAAGAACACATTTTTCTGCCCTGGCTTTGCTGATCACAAGCTCAGCCTGGCACTCAGTTAGCTTGGTTATGAGATCCTTGATCTAAGTCCTAAATTTTGTATGCTCATGTTTTAGAACTGAAATAGTTTTCTCTAAGTCCTCTATCTTTAGTTTATAATCATTTTTACACTTTCTAAAATCAACTTTTAAAATGTTTAGGGACTCAAGATCAGATCTCATTTCCAAGTTATATTGACTTCATCATGATCTGCCATCAGTGCTTGGTTTGGAGAAGCATCTTCCACCTGAAAGCTCCAGTCAAAGCCTCCTTCTTCAATAGCAACAACAGCCTGCTGCTTTGGCTTCTCATTCTGGGGAGCTTTGTCAGTGTACTTGGGTCTAGACAGTGTTTGGCCACCATTTTTTCTAGGTGCCTTACACTCCCTGGCAAAATGGCCCATCAAGTTACAGTTGTGACACTTGACTTTGCCTTTGTCCAGGCCAAACTTTCCACTAGTTGCATTGTTTGGAAACTTCCTTCCTGTCCTCTTGTAGAACTTCTTGGCTCTATGAGTGAGAAGAGACATCTGCTGAACTATCTCCACGTACTCCATATCATCTGGATGGATACAGTTTAGGTCTTTAAGAGTGAAAAGAAAACTGTCACAACTTTCATCAGAAGACACAAAGGCTGGAGAAGAGCTTGTCTCTTGGAATGGGCTTCCTTGAGTGTAGTTCTCCCTTGGTGTCTCTGGGAAGGTGATGAAAGGACCCTTAGGTGAGTTGTCAGGGTAGCATATGAGATGATGTTGGGGTTCTATGCTATCCCTTTCAACCACTTGCATGGCTAAACCCATTTGATTGTTGGAGTTGCCAGATGAAATTTGAATGTTCATCTCCATCTGGTAGCCACTGAGAATCCCATATAACTTTGTCAGAGTGAGAGTTTTGAGATTTTTAGTCCTCTTGATCTCTACACAGTAGTGTGTTCACTACCTAGGAAGTGAGGACATGAACTTCCTTACAATGTCCTTGTTCTCAAGAGGAACTCCTCCATCCACAAAGGTATCCATAATCTCAACATACCTGAAGTATTGTTGAGTCATGGTTTCACCTATTTTGAAGGTGAAGTTTTTAAACTGTTGGTTTAGGAGATCCTTCTTGTTCTCCTTGGCTTCAGAGGAACCCTCATACATCAGTTTCAGTGCATCCCACAGCTGCTTAGCTGTTTTGCATTTCTTGAAACCTTTGTATACAGAGTTTGGAAAAGCGGTCTAAAGGGTTGTCATGGCTTTTCTATCAATCTCTACTCTCTTCATGTCTTCATCAGAGTAGTTTGCCACAGCCTTGGGGATCATACCAGCACCAGTAGCAGAAGGGGTGCTAGGTATGTAAGGTCCATTCTCAACAGACTCCCATATTCTTGAGTCTAGAGACCTGATGAAACCTTCCATTCTCAAGCACCAAGTATCAAAGTCATCAAGAGTAATCAATGGGGACTTGTTCATGGTTCCAGTTTTCATATCAGTCTTGGAAATGGCTGCCATTTGAAAAGTTGGGTATTTGTGTGTGTGAGGGATCTTAAGATGGTGAGATCTTATATCAAGAGCCTGGATGCTCTGATACCAAATGCAGGATCGATGAAGGGGGTCACTTACAACACAAAAACACAAAGAGGAGAGCAACTTAACTTAATCAAATAGTAAACTGGATTAACCACATTAAGACACTAAGAAGACAAGTAATTTAGTAAGAGACAAAACAAGAGAAGAAGATACACAAGTGTGTGGTTTTCAAGAATGCAGTATATTGCTTTCTAAAGTTCTATTACAAGTGTTACAAAGCATTTAGGAAAGTTACAAGAACATGAGATACTTATACTACATCCTACAGCCGGCTATACTATGAAAGCCAGCTGGATACAATTGACTAGACATAAACAAAATCAAATGTAGAGTCAAATGGCAGATTGCCTTTTGACTAGTGACTATGACATGCCATAGCTCACATCCTTATCTATTACAAAAAGGATAAAGTACGTGAAGTAGAAAGTTTTAGACTCAAGATCTCAATGTATAGTCACCAAAAGCATGGACCTTTTCACCAACTCATGTAAGTTGGTGACTTTACAAAGTTACAACAGAAAGGGGTCTAGCTTTATGGAAAAGTACATCAGATAAAGCATGTTACTAAAAGTCTTTAGAAGAAATCTGTCTTCAAGAGTTAAGCTTTGAAAGACTTTGTCTATGAAGCTTCGGAAGACTTCATCTTTGGCTTTGCAAGATTTCACACTTAGAGTATTTTTGTTGCATGTGTGAAACGTTCGAAGCATTCTTCTTCAGTACTTGTGCAGCATGCATGCAGAAAAACTTTGGTTTCTTCTGCCTCTATACATATTCTCTACATTAGATGCATCATAGTACATTGTAAAATCATCGTTTCCATCGAGGAGCATTAGAATAGGAGCATTACACAGCTTGTGTTTCAATGTCTCGAAAGCCTCCTCTTGTTTGGGTCCCTATTCAAAGAGTCAGTTCTTTTGAGTTAGCACTGTTATTGGTTAAGCAATCTTCAAAAAGTTTGCGATAAATCTACGGTAATAACCCGCTAAACCCAGAAAATAATGAAGTTCGGTTGGGGTCATGGGAACGCACCAGTTTTTCATGGCTTCTATTTTAGAAGGGTCGACGTGAATTCCCTGGCTATTCACCACATGACCTAAGAATTTGACCTCTTTCAGCCAAAACTCACACTTAGAGAACATGGCGTATACTTGTTCCTTCTTTAAAAGTTCGAGAACTTGTCGAAAGTGCAAATCATGATCGGTTTTTTGTCTTGGAATAGATTAGAATATCATCGATGAACATGATCACGAATTTGTCCAAGTACGGTTTACATACTCGATTCATGAGATCCATGAACACAGCAGGTGCATTGGTTAAACCAAAAGGAATAACCATGAACTCGTAATTTCCATATCGAGTACGGAAAGAGGTTTTTGAAACATTGTCATCGTGAACACGTAGTTGAAGATATCCAGAATGTAGATCGATCTTCGAGAATTGCGTAGCTCCTTGAAGTTGATCAAAGAGATCATCGATTCGAGGAAAAGGATATTGGTTCTTGATGGTGAGCTTCTTGAGTTCCCAGTAGTTGATAAACATACGGAAAGAACCATCTTTCTTCTTAACAAATAACACAAGTGCACCCCATGGTGAAGAGCTGGGACGAATGAAACCCTTATCGGTCAACTGTTGCAGTTGACTAGCTAGTTCTTGCATTTCGGATGGTGCAAGACAATAAGGTGATTAGCCATAGGATTTGCACCATGGATCAAGTCGATTTTGAACTCAAATTCTCGTACGGGAGGTAACCCCTAAAGATCCTTGGGAAACACCTCAGGAAAATCTCGTACGACAGGAATATCCATCGGTTCCTTATCCTTGGCTTTAGTGTTAACTACATAAGCCATGAACGCTATGTAGTTTTTAATTAAGCACCTTTGGGCCTTGATGCAAGACATATGTTTGACTACTTGAGATGATTTCTCCCCAAAAACTTTCAAAGTATCACCCGATGGTAAGGGGATTCGAATGCACTTCTCGAAGCATAAGATTTCCACGTGTTGCTTGGCTAACCAATCCATGCCAATAATAACATCAAAGTTTCCTAGTTTCATAGGAATAAGGTCGATGAAGAACTCGTGTTTGTTAAGACTCAAGGTACAATCGCGTATTACGACGTCAAAGACGATCGATTTTCTATCAGCGACTTCGACCGTAAAGGATCTTTCTAAATCAACACGCGGCTTAGAGAGCATAGGCTCGAAATCCAAAGACACGAAACTCTTATCCGCACCCGAATCAAACAGTACAAAAGCATAAAGACTATTTACAAGATACATACATGTTCAGTAATGACCTATTATTGGTATGATGAACACATGTAAAGATTTTTACAAGACAAAGAATGATTAAAAGAAATTTAACGACGTACCATTCACCGCGTCGTTGTTGGTTTGTGCTTGGCTGGCGTTGATGTTGAAGGCCCTTCCACGAGCCGGTGGCACAGTTCCCCCATTGCGAGGACATTGTGGACGAATATGTTCAGGTTCGCCACAATTGTAGCAGGCTTGATTAGCAAGCATCACAGTATTTTTTGGATCACGAAGGCAAGTAGCCACCAGATGCCCATATTTCCCACAAAACGAACAAACTCGACATGGAGTGTTACTCGCGTGATGGTACTTGCAAGTATTGCACATCGGGTGCGGCCTAGTATAAGCCCTTTCCACGGGGGCTTAATTTGCAATGACAGTTTGCCTTTGAGGGCATTAGGTGTTGTCACCATGTAATTACGAGTCAGTGTGAACTTGCGCTTCTTCTTTTGAAAAGAGGACTCGGCCTTCACCTCCTTTGTAGCCTTGGATGTCACCTTTGCAGCAGTTTTGGCACCTTTCACCGACAAAGTGCCAGCCCTAATATGGTTTTCCGTGAGCTGGGCGGTGATAGTAATCGCTTCCTCCAAGGTTGTGGGCCTACTACCCACCACAACATCTTGAATTTGAGGTGGCACCCCCTTAATAAACTTCTTGATGTTACGAGGCACAGTATCCACCATATCAGGTAAGAGCATGCTCAACTCATGATGCCAGGTGGAAAAAGCCAAATGATTACCATTGTCTTGCTTGAGGTTCGAGAACTCTTCCTCCAGCTTCTGCAATTCACTCCTTGGGCAGAACTTTTGGATCATTATGTCCTTAAATTCTTCCCAAGGTAACGCCAAGGCAACTTCAGTCCCTCGGTTCCTTTTCTCACTATTCCACCACGTGAGTGCTCGTTGTTTGTAACACCCGGTTATTTTTAGAAGACTCAAACAAAAGAATAAAGTGAAAAAATAGGAAGAAAAGATAGTTTACCCAAGTAAAGGGGTAAAAAGTGTCAAAAGGACAAAACTTTACAAAAGTTGGTATAAGTGGGCATGGCAACCCACTCTCTTCTCCCCATACTCACCTCCAATCAGATCTGAGAAAGAGAAAAGGGAGAAAGGGCAGAAGCTTTCAGGGTTTCTTTGAAGATCGAGTGCAAGAGTCAATTTCTAGTGGGTTCTTGGTGTGAACTTGAAGCAAACGGGTTTGAAGGAAGCCTTACCCGAAGAAGCTGCTAAGTTCTAGGACCCCTATTTTTCTTGTTTATAATAGATTTTGGGGCTGGAAATTCATATGATATTGTTTTTGTTATGTTGGGTGTTGTACCTGTATGTATGTATTTGTGTGTTTGTGTGCGATTCGGGTGGGATTCGGATTTGGCAGGTTATGTTTTAGGATGATGTTATGGTTGTGTTTCTAAGGCTTAGGATGGTTGGTGTAAGCTTAGAACAGGTTGGAGAATCTTTGGGAATTGTAATCTGTTGTTCTGGTACGAATGAGATTGCTTATGCGCCTAGTTAGGGCTCATGCGACTGGGAATTTCCACATGCGACCGAAAGTCATACGACTGGAGGCCATATGACCGAAAGTCAAACGACTAGAAGCCATACAGCCAAAAGTCATGTAGCTGAAGGTCATACGCCCAAAAGTCATGCGACTGATGGTCATGCACCTGAAAGTCATGCGACTGAAGAGCATGCACCTGAAAGTCATGCTAGAAAGTCATGCGACTGAAGGTCATGCGCCTGAAAGTCACGTGACTGAAGGTCATGCACCTGAAAGTCATGCTATTAAAGTTCATGCACCTGAAAGTCATGCGATTGAGGGCCATGCGACTAAAAGTTTATATGCCCCATAGTGTTCATGCGTCTGGAGGCTCTCCATACACCTAAGTGTTCTTCAAACGCCCAAATAGGGCTCATGCGCCGGAAAGGACTTAGAATGTTTTCTGATTTTTGGGGAAAGTGTAAATGTAGGCTTTGACTTGGGAAGTTTCTGGGGGCTAAGTAAGTTGACTTTTTGAGGTCATAGATGATGTGATGGGCTATGTATGTATGATGGTGCCTTGTATGGTGATCTTTTGTATGGTTACGATGATGCTCTTTATTTTGTATGAGTATCTTCCCGTGGCTTTATGTTGAATGTTAATGAATAAAATGAAAAGTATTGTGTAATGTAAAGTGGAAGATAATGAAAAGAGGAACGTAATGAAAGAATGCATGCATTAATGAACGAATGAAAGTAAGAAAGGCTTGCAAGCAATGTATGGAGGTTCACACCCAATTAAGGGTGTTAGCTCAACTATGTGCGGGTTAACTACCCCGGTATTATGTGCGCATGTTATGTGGTTTATGTGCGTTTATAGATTTAAATACTGATGTAGTTAGGATAGGTAATGCTTGGGGTATGAAGAGTAAAGTAAGTGGCTAATCACAACTGGCCACTATAATTAGGGACTTACTATACTTGACATGAACTGAGCTATTCCCTTGAATGACCGTGTTGGTGTTTGGATCTTTTAGTGTGTTTAGAGGAAGGCCGGTGGTAGATCATTTAAAGTTTCGCGTGGTGGAGGTCGTGGTGGACGTGGTGCTGAATCGTGGGCCAAATAGGAAGGCCTAGAGCCGAAAAGGTGGTTCATTAAGAACTCGAGACCACTCACCCAGAAGGCGAAGACGAGAGTGCTAACATAAGGGCCTTAGTGAAGGAGGCTGTTATTGAAGAGGTGCATCAGGTCATGCAGACGATCTTACCGTCTGTGGTGACTGAAGTGATAAAGGTTGTATGGGAAGGAGAACGGAAAGATAGGAATAGGTCCTCAAGAGGACAGGAGCAACCGGAAACTGAGACGGTTTTCTCCGATGATGAGGAGGAGGAAGAAGAGCCCGTGCAGGAGATGGTACGAGGTTATAACCATGGGCATTTCAAAGATGCAAGCCCCCTACTTTTGATGGTAATGGCACTGTTGCTGCTGCTCACCGATGGGTGAGAGAAATGGAGGCGGTACTTGATATCAGCGAGTGCCGAGAAGAGCAGAAGGTGAAGTTTGTTGCCCACTCGTTTGTGGACTCGGCTCTGTGTTGGTGGGACAATATTGTCCAAGCCGAGGGTAGTCGGGCAATTGGAAGGATGAAGTGGCAGAGCTGAAAAGGTTGGTAATTGAGGAGTTTTGTCTTCACAGGGAAATGGATAAGTTGGAAAGGGAATTCCTGTAGCTGGAGGCGGGAACAATGACGCATCAGCAATACACCAACAAGTTCAATGAGATGGCACGGCTGGTGCCGGATCAGGTGACACCTCTGTCACGAAATATCAAGAGATATATCCAGGGCTTGTCGGCAGATGTCCGCAGGCACATGATCACTGCTCGACCGAGCACGTTTAGGGCGGTAGTTGACTTGGTGGGGAGGTTGTATGATGAAAGGACTGTGGTGGTGGCTGAAGGAGCACACCGGTGAGTGTAGGTGGGGATCGAACGTGTGCTTCAAGTGTGGGAAACCTGGTCATATGGCGAGGGAATGAAAGGCAGGGAGATGTTTCAACTATGGCGGGGAGGGCCACATGAGTATGGACTGCAAATGGTCGAGGGCTAAAGGTTCGAGAGTGAAGAAGGCTGGAGGAGAAGGACAGAGGTCGAGCGCCAGAGCGTTTACAATGATGCATGAGGAGGCTAGGACGGACCCTGATGTTGTGTCAGGTACGTTTCTCGTAAACCAAACTTTATCCTCTGTGTTATTTGATTCTAGTGCTAGTAAATGTTTTATTTCTGCTGCTTTTTGTGCTAAACTGCTTGTTAGTAGTAGGAGTGTAGATGCGCCCTTTGATGTAGAAACTGCCATAGGTAAGTCTAATAGGATTTATGAGATGATAGAAAGTTGTGACGTGGAATTAGAAGGTCACAAGTTTCCTTGTATGGTGATGTTTTGTATGGTTATGATGATGCTCTTTATTTTGTATGATTATCTTCCCGTGGCTTTACGTTGAATGTTAATAAATAAAATGAAAATTATTATGTAATGTAAAGCGGAAGATAATGAAAAGAGGAACGTAATGAAAGAATGCATGCATTAATGAACGAATGAAAGTAAGAAAGGCTTGCAAGCAATGTATGGAGGTTCACACCCAGTGAAGGGTGTTAGCTCAACTGTGTGTGGGTTAGCTACCCCTGAAGGGTGCAGGCTGGGGTCTAATCCTTGTGATTGACCATATGTATGGGATCCTTGTCACTTGGCCCAGGTACCGGAGTCAGCTTCGTGCATAATGTTCGAGGTCTATGAAAGACCTCAGGCCCAGTAACCAACTTCGTGCATAATGTTTGGGGTATAGCATATGACATTGATCCGGAATGAAAGAGAAAAGATAAGTGGTGAATGTATTTTCCCTAGGTACTGGGGTCAGCTTCATGCATAATGTTCGAGGTCTATGAAAGACCTCTGGCCCAGTAACCAGCTTCGTGCACAATGTTCGGGGTATTGTACATGTCATCGAAAGTAATGGATGTACGATTGAAAGTAATGAAAGTGAATGATAATGATGTACGATGAATGAAAGAAAGTTAACGAATGAATGATGAAGATAATAATGATATTATATATGTGTACGTATGATGTGTGATCATGTACAAAAGTAAAGAACGGTTTTAAACGAAAGATAAAGTATGTTTTATTTTAAAACTAGAACTCACTCTGCAACGCTAACTTTTATGTGTTTTCCAGCTGGCAGGTAATGGTGGTTGAGGATGGCACGGGGCGACTACTTGGCTCTTTTTGAATGGCATTCTTTTGTTTAATGTTTTTGCATTATAATGCAAACAAACGATGATTTGTAATGAATGTTGTATTTATTTTCAAAAGCATTTATATTGAAATGAAAGGTTATTTTACGGTTTCCGCTTCTGTATTTTATTTAAGTTAATGTAAATATATGTTTTATGTGCGATGATTGGCTAGTTGTGAGTGTCCCAGGAATGGGGCCTTGCATTGTTGAAGGACACTTGCAGCATAGCGGACCTTGAATTCATTGGGACACTCGTTGACAATAAACGTATTCTCCATACTCTCAAACCACTCAAGAAGTCCAATGGCTCCTTTTCCCCAAAAGCTATTGGGTTTACATGAGTTGAAATGCTTAAATGTGCCAGTGCGATTATTTCCGCCTTGGTTATTGCTATTTTCTCCTTGACCATTTCCATTGTTACTGGAATTGGTCATCAATGTGCTATTGAGTTCAGCGACCATGGTTGGGATGACGGCAACCATTTGTCGTGCAATCATGGCGGCTAGCTTACGGTCAGAACTTTCAAGCTTTCCATGGTGACGAGATATGTTGGATATACAAAATGAGTTAGACACGGGAATGAGAATAACCAAGGATAGTAATTTAAACAAGAATAAGTCAAGAGTGGTAAGGCTCATTGAATGGTTCCATTTAGTAACGCATTACCATTTGGAAACGTTGACACGTCAAGGTAAATTGACCCATTTTCCTTAGAAACTTGTGTATGTTAACCATAGTTTATCACTCATCCCAGAAATTCCCAGGTAAGCATAACTAGTCCCGTAGGATTTATGCGAAATGCTTACCTTAGCCCGAAGGCCTTTTTCCAGGAAATCTAGAACACAGGTGTCTATGTATCATACAATATTTCTTAGGTTCATGGAATCAAAACTGTGATGAGATTTGTATAGATTAGACATAAAGTCTAAAGATTTAAACCATAGATATAAAGCGTACGAACCCACATGTCGTCGATAATAAGTTTAAGAAGTTTCATTCGTCGGGGAGAATCAAAGAATCAAGAGTAAGTCTAGAGGAGACAAGCAACAAAGTTTAAGCATTTACAAGGCAATCCTATGCTAAGGATCAAGTTGCATATAAGAAGGCATAGCATTATGTAGCATGCAAACAATATATTTTTACAAAAATATAAATATGATCCTATAAGGTTCATGCATAAGCTATAGTCTAGGTCACCATTTCTAATAACCTAAATCCCTTTAGTTATGGGGTCTGATATTATAACGTAACATATAATAATCCAAGACAATTCATTTATTTAACTAGGTCCAATCCTAGATGTGAGTAAGCTTCAAAGATGACATCAAACTTGTGCATTTCATGAAACATGTTAAAAATAAAAAGGTCAACATAACGTTGGTGAGATTTCCATAGTTTTCATAT
>BJCM01198486.1:13617-29331 GCA_018326385.1 Flaveria bidentis
GGCTCGAGCTCGTTTAGTAAACAAGCCACAATGTGAGTTAAGTTCATGCTCGTTTAAACTCGTCTTGATTCAAGCTTTTCTCGAGACGATCCCAAATAGCTTACGAGTCGACTTGCTCGTTTACACCCTTATTTATATATGTGTACTACACCTCTTCTAACTTGTTACAATAATTATTGTTATTGTTTAAAAATTTAAATACATTCAACTAAATGGAAATGATCACTAGCAAAATATTAATTTGATTGTTTTAAATTTTATGTTTTTAACCTTAAAATTTGACGTATGGTAATTGAGGTGATGAGGTCTGATTGACAGGGGGCCAATTGTCAGGACTATATACATTGTGGGCCATGGGCCTAACCTTTTAGCTGGTTTATGTAACATATAATCTTTTTATAACATTCACAATCCATCTTCCATTTTTGTTCCTAATATTAAAAACATTATTTTTCTTTTTTTTCTTTAATTAAATAATATATTTTTTCATTTTCTATCATAATCTTTTCTCTTTTATTCACTCATAATCATTTTAAAAAATATAAAATATTTAAAAATATTTTTTAGTATTTTATCATATTTGGAGAAATATGAGTAAACACGAACCCCTTAAATTCATCATCTACTTCACTCACAACAATTTACAACATTCCTTTACAATATAAGACATTCACTCATATAAAAATAAAAAATGATCTGTAAATGCTCTTAATTCTTATAAAAAGTTTTTATTATTGAAAAAAATCATATTTACATAATAATATCCGATTATCATGCAACACGACCACCACATGAAAGATTAACAAAAGCTAAATAGTAAGGCGACTTACTAAAATATTAATGATGAAGTACATCTGCTGCTCTGCATGCTTTTTCGTTTACTTTTTATTTGTTATTTCAAGTTCATTTTTTTAGTTATAAACATATTTCAGTATTAATAATCGTTGGTCAATAACTAATTTATATCATTATAACCCTCTTTGTCACGTTCTCAAATTTATAATAGCCATATATAAAAAGACATTGCATGTGACCAATATGTATTTACATGCACTAGTTATCAAAGGGTAAGCTTTGTTAGGTTGTTGAAAGTCATCCATGTATCATGAATAAAAAAGAGTGCTAAAGATGGAAGGAAATGGAATTTTTGAAACTATGTAGAAGATGAACGGGTTTCGAGAAAACTAACTAACAACTAAACTAGATGTCGTTAAAATGGTGTAGCTGATTGGGACAAATTTACAAGTACGAGGAGTGAAATCAAGATATTAAGACGTTTGAAAAAAAACATTATTTGAACCAAACCACATTGAACAAAAATAAAATTTACTCTAAATACTTCCACAGTTCCATAAAAAAATATGTACATGAATAAAAGAAAGTGCTAAAGATGGGAGGAAACCAAAAAAAGAAGATAATTCCTCCCTAAACGATATAAATACTAACCTAACTAAACACATGATATATATACCTTTGTCCCACATCTATGATAAGATAGAGAAGTAGTTCAAAACTTGAGTTAATATCATTTAAGATTTAACCTAACTCCTGATATTTGGTTCAACATGACTTCCTATAAAGTATCTTCCACTGTTAGCTTACTTCTTCACACACTTCTTCAATTTGGTACCCCAACCATATACACACAATAAACCATCAAAATGGGTGATACTCAAACAAACTTTGAGAGCCAATCAAGATTGTTAGGGGCCACTGAGCAAAACTGGTGCAAAGCAGTTGCTGGTGGCACAGGGATAACAGCATTAGCACTTCAAGTATCAAAAGAACCCAACGTTACACTCTTCAAGAAAGCCCTACAAAAGCTCCAAAATGACCATCCTAGCCTCAACTCCATGCTACACAAAAACACCTCAACAGGCTCAACTTGTTTCATCATCAACCCTCCTATGCCTGACCTCAGGCTCAACATCATGAGCCTGTCGGAAACATCCGAACTCCTACGCACGAGCCGCGGGTCCAATGGATCGCTCTCAGCGTTGCAAGTGATCCTAGAGCATGAGCTAAATATCAATGAGTGGTCATGTGATGTTGGTAGTTCAACGTGCATGGGAGTAGGGGTGCACTTGTGGTTTTCTAATGTGTACACTTTGCCTGATGAGAAATGGGTGCTGGTGTTGAGGCTACACGTGGGGATATGTGATCGAACGACAGCGGTTTCGTTGCTAAAGGAGTTGAAGGAAGCGATGGGGGAGGGGGGTGGGGGGTATAAGGAGAAGGGTAATGTTGGGATAGAGGAACTTGTTCCTGTTGGGAAGGCGAAGAAGACGCTTTGGGCGCATGGGAAGGACATGTTAGCGTACTCGGTTAACTCACTTACGCTTACGAACTTGAAGTTTAAGGATGCGAAATCGCCTAGGCGTTCGGAGGTGGTGAGGCTGAAGATAAGCAGACAAGAAACTCATATGCTTTTGGCTGTAAGTTCAATCAGCCTCTATCTTGTTAGTGGTTTTCATGTTTAAAATATATACGTTTCATGACTTGAGATTGTGTGGAATTAGTATCTGAGGAAAGAAAAGTCGGGTCTACATAATAGTTTTTTTGGCGTCTCGAAACTTATAAATTTATTTCTGACCTTATGATAACCAAAAAGTCAAGAACCATTTCTAAAATTCACATTATAAACCCTAGTCCATTATTTCGAGTTAGGCACCAATAATAATAAACTAAAAAGTTTATTATTGATGGAACTAACTTTTTCTATTAATATATCAAGATTAAAGTCCAAGTATATTAGATCAATTCATATATATAAATCTAATTATGAAAAAAAAATCTATATAAATTGAAGGCTAAAAACTAGGGTTTTAGTCGTTAATTTGAGCTTGAGCTACCCACACTACCAACTAATCATATTTTTTTTATTAAAAAAACTATACTTTAATGTATGAAAAACCCAAAAATCACCTGATCTTCCACTAGTTCCGCTCCTGAAAGTATTTGTGGAACAACATTTTCCAACGTGTGAGAGTGTGAAGTATTTTATTTACCAAAAGAACATAAAATATTATGATAAAGCATCAAAATATAACATGTTATCATCATATTAAATACAACATCCACATCGCAAGAGTACATATATCATAGCTACCATGTGTACAAAGGGAAATCACCTTCCTAAATATTAATGAATATAATAAATATATATCCTGATTAGTTGCTATCGTTATTTCAAATGCCAAACTTATAAGTGTCCTTGTCTATAAAATGCATTGAAGTATGTATTGATGAGCCATTAGTGATCATTTCATTATAATTGCAACCACCATTCATGCAAAAACAGAGTCATTAAGGCTTTTAATATATTTACTTTTAATTATTCTTTGTTTTTCAGGGAACAATAATATAACAATTGTAACCAGTGTAAAAAATGTAAAATATAAAAGATACCTAGGTGAAAAAGTACACCCCTAAAAAATGCAACAAGCATTTATTCCTAGTGAAGTTGCTCCTCTAAATGGTTGGTGAATGTTGGTTAATTAAAACCAACTTTAGATGGTCAAGCATTAATAGTAACCACTTTACTAGCGCAAAACTAGGCATTAGTGATCTATTTCTAGACAGATTTTGCGACAATATGTCATGATGACCGATGGTTATCCTGTCGCTTAAGTCTTCGCTCATTTCATCGCTAAAACAACTCATCACTCGATAAGTATTTTGTATCCATGATCGTGGGAGCTCATGGTTGCAAATAGTAGACATGTGAGCCAATTATTTTCCCCCTTAAGATTCGATCAGAGCATGGGTTTACTTTGTACACCTAGGTGTGGTTTAGTCTAAGAGGTTCATGGTGCCTTCCATTCCTTTTCCAAGGGTGGGGGTGACGCTGCGGCTTTAAAGGTACTACTACACTTCCTTTCGAGTTGTGAGTTTCCTCATCAATATATCAATATATTGGGCTTTAGCCAATGGACTTTCAACTAGTTTATATATTTAGGAACACTCTTAACAAGGCTGGTGTCGAGGATTTAGGGACCTAGGGAGAGTGGACTTTGATCAACTGGCTTTAGCTCCTCCCTTGGGCCGACCATGACTATATATTAACATGCTAATTTTTCCTTTAATGTTGCATTGAACTTAATGAAATTAATAAGTTTGGATAATAACTACAATAACAACATTGTTAAGTTGGAGCTCGCGAAAGATGAATATGAAGAACTAGTTGATCCCACAAATGTTAGAAGGAATTTGGGCTTGAGGTACTTAACTCACACCAAACGTTATGATTTGCCATTTTCGTTGTGGTTAACTAGGGAGAACGTTATTACATGATATAAGTAACAAACTGTAGCATGGTTATGTCAAGCCATTTAGTTGGATAATCTATTGGTTGAAATGACCATGTATAATATATATGATGGGAGGGAGAGAGTGGTTATGAGAACTCTCTAACTTTAATTCAAATGTGAAACTTGGTTTTTTTCCAAAGCTATTTTTAACTTTGTCTCACAAGGGTCTCTTTTGCCCTAAATTTATATTGCTATCTAACTTGATGTATTTGACCATTTAACTAAATTGACAGGGATGCAAGTTAAGAGGAATTAAGTTGTGTGGAGCTTTGGTTGCTGCCACACTACTCGCCGCGTATTCCTCCAAGCGTCACCCTGGTAACTGTCATCAAAAGAAGTATGGAGTAGTCTTCTTAAATGATTGTCGCCCATATCTCCAACCAACTCTATCCTCCCATGAATTTGGTATGTTAATTTTTATAAAAACATATTAACAAACATATCATGTCTCATGTATAAGGTTTAAACAACAAGTTAATGCATAAATAAATGGGTAGGATATGATATTAAAGAGATGCAAGTTATGTATACATAATGCAAAGGAATTTCGAGATTAGGACTTAGGTCGTCTATAATTCAGATTAATTTCATAATAAACTTAAATTATTAGAATATCCATAAATAATAATTAAAATTAATTATTCAAATACCCGTGAACAATGACACATGAAAGTTTTTCAATAATACCTCCACTTAGAACATTCACAACCCGTTTGGTATATGTATATGAGTGTAATCCTTAAATTATATGAAATGGTTATGAGTAGTTATGCGTGGTTGTGAGTGAAAAAAAGACAAATGTTATTGTTCAATATGTAAATTTAAGGAATTACTATTCAACTCTTATAATTTTTTTTAATATTTTTAAAAGTTGTTATGAGTGTTGGAAAAAGAAAAAGTAACATAAAGGTATAAAAAATATTGTTTAATTAAAATTATGAGAGAAAAAATTGTATTTTTAATGTAAATATATACATAAAGATTATACGAGTAAAGATAAAAAATAAATTGTGAATGTTGTTATATTGCCAAACATCGTACGAACACCATATGGTTGCTTTTAATGAATTGACTTCAATACAAAGAAAACCTTTCATTGAATGAAAGACATAAATTCTCGTTGGGTTGTTGGACATAAATTCTCGTCGAATTGCTTTTACTGATCTTCAATACAAAGAAAACTTTCAATTTTTATAATTTTTATTAACGATAAATATACGATTCTGTTTCGGATGATATATGTGTTATTTTAATCGAACACATCTATTTGTTTCCTAGCCGAGACCGTACCCTCAACCACCTCAGGAGAAAACTCGATCATTGATTAGAAAACCCAGTGACTTAACTCTAAGTATTTTGCTTAAAATAAGACTTGAACCCATTACATCATCTTTATTAATTTTTATAATTAATATTACAAGGTTTAGTTTGATTTTTATATGCAATATAACAAAATAAAACAAATACAATCCAGGTAATGTATTACATTATCTTTTCAAAAAGTTGCATAGAAATTGTTGTATATATTATGCCTAAAACATTGTTACCACAAGTAACATCAGCTAAACTCGCATTAAATTTAAAGCAACCTATTTGTTATTTTTACAATAATATTGCATTAACCTTATTTTTTGTTAGTGCTATTATAGGTTTTGAAACATCCCATTACATAAAACTATTCATATGTACAAGATTATCCACTAGCGGAGGATTTGGAGGTGGGGGTGCCGTCCAATTTTTTTTTTCGTCGGTAGTGTTAAACTTTAGTTTGGTAGTATAAATTTTTGGTCTGGTAGTGTAAATTTTTATATAAAACTCGAGTTCGTCCCGCTAAAATAAATTAATTTTGCCACCGCCCCCCATACAGATATGTTCAAGCTCCGTCACTGAAATTATCTAAAGTTCATCTAGTTCATTATTAAGTATTTCACGAGTATTATTGCGTAACTAGTTAGTAAAACCATAGAAGAATTCAGAAACTAGTGGGAAAAAGGTTGTGTTAAATAACTAAAGGTATCCTCGCCCTTTGTTTTTTATTACAAGAGTGTAAAATTTCATATATGGGCACATAAAGGGTCAAATACGCGTATACAAGTTCAAACAATTTATATGATTGTATAGGCGACATTATAAAAATGGTTTTATTATACATATCTCCTTTAAATTAATTTTACTTGTTATATAATTTATTTTAACTTTTTAAAATAGCTATTTCTATCTTTTATGTTGTTTTCATCTACCATATCACTCCTTAATCTGTTAGACCAAAAAGTTTTTACGTTTTATATGTTTATTATTTTTTTAGTCTTTTATTGTTTTTATTTGTAGTAATTACGGACGTTCAAAAAAAGCAAAAACCTATAATATAATCGAACTATATTTGTAACAAAAAAATTAGTTTGGTTAACAGTTACAGAAAATGTTGTTTATTTGGTTCAGTTATCCGTATAAATTGAATAATAAACGGTTTAACATGTTTAATCGAATAATCAAACCGGATAAAATGGTTTAATCAATTGAACACAGTTCGTTTATAGCTTTTTTCTCTAACTTTAGATAGGTTAAAAATAAATTTAAATAGAACTTCTTTATTTTAATTATATGTGATTTTACATTGTTATATAAAAATTGTTTTCTTAAACTTTTTTTTTAGAAAAAAAATGTTTCTAAAACTATAATTTTTTTTCTACTATAAAATATAACAGGTTTTGAAAATGTTGTATTAATAATAGAGTATAACAAATAACTGAAGAGATGTCTATAGTCTACCCATTTAAGAATGATCACAAGTCAATCAAATCAACGCTAGTGTATCTTGAATATATAGTAGTGAGGGTACATGGTCGTTTGGTTCGAAAAATGTGTTGCAAAGAAATTGGAATTGAAAATAGAATTGGAATTAGAATCTTGTTAAAATTGGTAACGTGTTTATTTGATCAATTTTAAGTGAAATTGGAATTTCAATTTTGAACATTTCATTGGATTGTTAAACATTTCATGGGTAAGTGGAAGGAATGTAAATTCTAATTAATAAGAAAAATTTTCCAATTCCAATTCCATTTGTTGACCAACCAACATGATTTTAAATCAAAAAAATTCCAATTTCAATTCCTGAGCATTTTGTGAACCAAACAGGACCTTAGCTTATGTCATGGGAAAATGTGTTTTTTTACTTGTATACATAAACTGATAATCCTACATACCGCTTCATATCTTTCAGGATTTTACCACTCAGCCATCTCAACGAGTCAAGATGTAAAAGGAGAAGAAACCCTATGGGACTTGGCAACTAAGATCTACAAAACTTTTGAAAACTCAAAAAACAACAATAAACATTTCTCAGACATGTCTGACTTGAACTTTCTCATGTCTAAAGCAATTGACAACCCGAGTTTGACACCATCGTCTTCCTTGAGAACTTCATTGGTGAGCGCCTTCGAGGACCCCATCATTGAGAATACAAGTGACACTGAACGTGAAATTGGACTAGATGACTATATAGGGTGTGCCTCAGCCCATGGAATAGGTCCATCCATTGGTCTTTTTGATACTGTACGAGACGGACAGTTGGATTGTGTTTGTGTTTACCCTGCGCCACTACATTCAAGAGAACAGATGCAAGAATTGCTTGCTAAAATGAAGATCATTCTTCTTGAGAGTCTTAAAGTGGGGGTGAAAGCTTGAAACTTAGAGTTGCATTTTTAGAATTATAATTTGAGACTTGTATACTATTCAAGTTATAAGATATTTGACAATCTTTGTTGATGCATTGATCTTTTAACGTATTTGAATGATAACATGCGAGTTTGTTAGAATTGAACTACTCTTTTGTATGTGATTTAAATTTTCTTTATTTTCTTTTTGCTAATGATCATGTTGATTTTGTTCAATATTCAATTTTTCCTTAATTTTTTGCCTTTTTTATTTGAATCAGTTATTAGTTGTAAACGTGCAAGTTGTGAAATTTACTAGATTAGGAATTTATTTATCTGGAATGGCAGATATATAAGTTTAAGCAACAAGAGGTGTTCCTAAAAAGACCCATTGTCACCATACAACCGAGAACCATTATATAGAAAATTGGAGTATCATTGACCAAATCCATCTTTAAATTTAGACAAATTGTCAATGGGAATTTTTCGCTAATATTATTCTTTGAATCTATCGGTGAAACTGTAGGGCTGACAAACGATATGATTAGCACAAGTATCAAACATGAAAATGACATATTTAACACTTAGATTTGGTGATTCGAGTATGACAGTTATATGTTTTAGGTATCAAGAAGAAGAAATGATAAATCCAAAGCTTCTAATCTTAATTATTTTTAAAAATTAAAAAAATACATAGTGCACTTTTTTACTAATAAGATCTTATAGTGTCTAAACATGTACCGGTAAAAGTTTAATAATATTTAGTTTCGTGGAATAATATACATGTTTTATTTTTTTAAATCAATCAACATACACGTTGTTAAAATATCCATTATCCATAATCATTTAGCTGACGGACTTTCACCAATAAAATCTCCTCGGTAACCACTGCTATTAAGAAAACTCGAATACATCTTAAATGCTTCTAAAAAAAGTAAGGCAGATTAAAGTTTCAAATTTGAGTTCGTAGAATGCAAATTTAATCTCTATACCTAATACATTAAAATCTTAGAAGACATATGTCTGTATATTGTGCTTACTCGGTTTTATTTCCCACCTATCTCTCTTATTACTATATAAAAATATTAGTGACTGTTAGAATTTTCGTTTCCCGCTAAATAATATAATTTCTATAATACTTATATAAAACATTGTTTTGTTTTAAAAAAGTTAGGTTTGCTTATAAAATGTTTTATATAATGACAATCTTTTCATTATTTTTAAAAGATAACTAAATAATTAATGTTTCTAGAATATGTATTATTATAAACTATGTACTATGTCACATATGGCATATATGTAATATACTTATCACTAAGTTTATAACATTACATAATATATCCGGTTTCTAAATAAGTAAAACAACAATATAATGCCGGCAAGACGGTGGAAGATAGGTATTCACATCATCCGTTATCCCACTATGGTGCATCGGTTGTCACCAATAGTTTGTTGACACATGATGACTGAAAGCGATAGTAACATTACTCATGCCTTGATAAATTTACAAATATATATAAAGAAAAGGACAATGACTTTCCACATGACGACGAAGTAAAAGAAACAAATAAGTGAAAAATTATAATTAAATTTTTATAAGGTAGCCAACTTTTATTTATTATTTCATTCAATTAGTTCATTATAGTAAAACTAAAGCAAATTTCACAAAATACCATAAAAACATAAACATATCATCCTATGTCGATTGACATAAAAACTTAGAAAGAAACAATTGAAATACAAGTGATATATCTTCTTGGTTGGTTGCTTTCAAACCATTCATGCACTCCTTACAATTTGTAGAGTTGCATTCAAGTCTCTTCATGCAAAACAACACCCTTGTTTCTAGTTCATTTCAACGTTGCTCGTTATCACATTTACCTTTTTGTACAAACCGCATTAAATATTGTACCTTGTTTCAAAAATGTGACACCATTTAAGTTCCCTTTTTCGTTGAGTTGTCAAGGTCCAATTTTCTACTAAAATAAATATTTAGCCAATCATTTTGTGGTCCAATTCTGATACACATATATACTTGTTACATTTATGTAAATCTTTAAAATAACAAGGCTAGCTACTATCATTTAATGTTTTTGGCACTCTACACAAGTGTCACAAGAAGCAATTTATCTAAGTAAATTTGAGGACCATAAAAGTGTGAATGAAGCAAATTATAAATCATTTGATTACACCATGCTCAACCCCTGTGATTCATCCTCTTTCATGTGACCCTCTTCCTTTGTCTTGTGACTTGCTTCAATACCACCTTTCTTTCTTTTACTTTCATATAAATCAACCCCTTTATTTCTTCAACTCACAATACGTACACACTTCATTCGATATACACCGATTCTTTTTGGATAATCACAAACATGAACCGCTCGTTGTGCAATATTGTGTTTCTCTCGCTGCTTCTTCTTCTTCCTCATGTCTCCACAAGGCGTATTGGCTTGCAACATTCACGTACGGTACCAATTAAGTGCACTAATTCAGTTGTACATGTTAAGTTGTTCGCTAATATTAATATCTTTGGTTCTATTCTAATTATGTTTGATTAATGTGATGTGTATAGGTCATGGGCATCACCATCCAAGCCAAGTGACACCAAACCACCATGGAGCCAAAGGTGTGGGACCAGGGAGGCAAAGAGTGGCGGATACGGTTCAAGTGCCTGGATCAAGGCTACCAGACTGTACTCACGCCTGCGGTTCGTGTTCCCCATGCAGACTGGTCATGGTTAGCTTCATATGTGCATCCATTGCAGAGGCTGAAACATGTCCCATGGCTTACAAGTGCATGTGTAAAAACAAATCTTACCCTGTCCCTTAAGCCCATGTTTCATGTACACCATGTTCTTTTCATCTAATGTCACATATTGAACAAGATTTTTTTTTTTTTGGTTTTCTTCGTGTTCTTACAATTTTATTGATGATGATCAGAGTTTCTTGATGATTTCTATATTAAATTCTCATGCTTTATGGTCAGTTTTGTACCATGAAAAAATAAAAGCAGTCACATGTAAAATTAGTAACACTTAAATAGCAGCATACAGTTGATTGAGCCTCTGCATCAAGTTTTAAGTTCAAAACTGCAGCATACGACCAAATCTAACATCTTTTTTCATGAACCCAAGCGTGTTTGGGCATCATAATGACTTGGCTAAGGCTCTGTAAGGTCATCACTAGCATAGTCACAAATGGGATTGAAAGAAAATGGATATTATGTTTAACTATACAACCATTCAAGTCAATACTACTAACTGTACAGAAGGTTAAAAGCAGGAAGATCTTGTATTCTATAGATGTCTTCGAGTGCAAGCTCTCTCTCCAGTTGTGCTCGTGTAACTTGTAAAACTTCCTGGTGTTTGTTTAAGTAGTCATTAACCGAAAGAGTTAGTTTAGCAGTGTGTGTTTGTGTCAATATCTATGTATATATAGCGAAAGAGATGTTACTTTGAACTCCATATATGACGCGCGCAGGGCGAGCCATTGAGCATCCATCATTACAAAAGCTATACAGTATAGAACATCAAAGGCTTCTTCATCCTCTTTAATAAATTGTTCATATGAATATGAAATTATTAGTATATTTTCAAATATAGATAGGTGAATGCAGAAGGATGCAATACTATATCCTTACCTCCTAATAGCTTTACAAAATTGATGCAGTGTTGACATCTAGGCTTAACTGCAAAATACAACAAAATCAAAAGTCTGGTGATTTGAAAAAGACACATCTTATAGAAAATGGATTCAGTTTTCATACCAAGATATAACTCCAACATCTCAGTCAGCATAAATGAAATATTTATTCCAGAAACCGCAAATGGATATTCCCATGTCGCGCGTTGTCCAGGTTGTTTCAACAGTAGCCTACGAAAAGCATTCTTGATTTTGAAATTTACTCAATTAGTACCTTCTTGGTTTTTCTTATTAGTATTTCATGAAATCATGAATAACATCTTAAACTTGCAAACATAAACAGAAAGTCAAATGATGTCTGAAGATACCATACAGGAAATGTCTTTGCAAAGAACAGCAAATTCTCAAGTGAAAGAAAACCACCACCCCTACATTATACAACTTTTAATCAGAAAATGATCACTTATAAATGTATAATTATATACATGCACACGCGCGCGCACACATGTATGGTACCTAAAGTCAGTAGACGGATTAACTCCTTGCCACCCCATTTCTTTCCATTGATCAGAGACCAATCCTTTAAGAGTGACATTTGGATATGCTAAATTCCACAATTCTATAAGTGCTTTCTGTTAATAAAACAAATAACTGCATCAATGATCAAAGTGATTGTAATCTCAAAAGAACAAACATAACAACATGCATGATGCATTGATGCATTAATAAACCAGCACAATGACCAAATCTAGCTACTTGATTCAATCAAACAGAATAAAATATAATGTAAATACCTGATGCTCTACACAAGTCTCATCATAAGGCACATTGGCACGTTCACGAAGCCTCAGATATCTTGCTTCCTGTAAAAGAATCGAATACAGGCCGTTTCCAATGTAATCTTTACTTTAGTAAATATTAAATCTAGAACAAAGAAAACACGCAGAATGAACCTGAACAGGGGTGAAGTTAAAATCGACGCATTTGTTACTTCCAGAACTCTTGGAGCCTGTACGGTTGAAGATTCCTCGAATCCATGTTTGTGGACCAACCATAGCAGTAGCTACATTCAACCACATTACACACAAACATAATTCAGTAACACAAGGGGAAACAGTATTATGGGGATAGGTGTGAAATGTAAAATAACATTCACTCACCAATACATTGAGCTAATTCTGATTTTCTGGTAAAAGACTTGTGTAACCATGACAAAATGTTGCTCCTGTTGTGTGTCCAAGGATACTCATCCTCATCAACCTGGTTTTTAAATAAAAAACACGAATGCACGAATGTTAATTTGGTGGCACACGAACGAGTTGCATTGAACGTGAAGAATAAAAAGGGGGTCAAGTACTCATGTTATTGTTTTTGACAGCATATAAATGAAAAGTTGAAAAGTTGAAAATTTTATGCATATATACTTGGAAGCAAAAGCATTTTAAGAAGAACCACATGAACTCATTAGAACAATATCTGAATTCTGCATATGTAATGCTTATCAAATATTACACAGGTGTTTTAAAAGTTTAAGATTTACATAGATATTAAAATGTCAAAATGTGTGGAGTTTATAAACTGCATGTTTGAAGCTTCATGCAACCGAAGCAATCGTATTTTACGAAATGTAACTAAATATATGAAGAGAGACAGAGAGAGATGACTACTCTGGGATTGGAAGAACATGAAGGTATGCATTTCCTATGTCTTAATCTCATCAGTGAGAAAACAAAAAGAGAAATGTGATGGGGTTGATCACTTTGTGCAACCCTTTGAAAACAAAAGGATATCATTAAAAATGCAATGTGGGTTGTGAAAAGCTAAAGGAAAATGATTGTATAAATTCATGCTTTACCCTCAAATTCAACTTCTCATCATACCAAATCAATGTGTAGAGGAAAGAAAAGAAGAATATCAAAATAGTCAATTTATGAACAAACATAAGAATAGCATAATTAAGTGATGGTGGATTAAATAGCGCAATCAAAGGGCTTTGCATGATTCTTTTCCTAAAAGGAAATTATGCCTGTTGTAAAGTTTCTCAAAAGAAGAGGGCATAAGACAAAAGTAACAACAAGCTTATAATAACTTTTATTATAACATAAAAACGCGTTCTTGATTGATTGCTGAGAAATGAAGTCCATAATTCATATTCAATCAACCGACAAGTACATTAGTATATGCAAGACGACTTAGTTAACATCTACCTTAACCACTATAAACCTTCGTTTAAAACTACTTAAACCGTATTACATGAACCTTTTGTTTAACTAGATGCAAAAGATAGTTATATAACCGCCTCACCCACAATCAATGTTTAATCCCAGTTAAACTAATCCTTGGCTATACCTTTTGATCCAACTAATTCTTTGCATTCATCCTTTGCTTGATTCGTAGAATACATGTTAAGTACTCTAGGCCTGGATGGATAATTAAGAAAGCAAGAAATTATATACTTAAAAGACCTAATGGGCTACAGTTGGGCCATAAAAACTGGCTAAATCACTTGCGATTTGAGTTATTGAGTAGCTGTTAGAACTTACAACCGCCCTATATACTACTTGTAAATATATTGTTTTACTAATCATAATATACATTCTAAAATGATTGGTGTATATTGATTAAATATTAATTAAAAATAATTGTTTAGTCTAGGGGTGGCAATTTCGCACTGCGCGAAACATGGCACGAACAACATGAAAAGAAAACTTAGGTTTGTAATTGAACTAAACGAACATGAACATCAGCATGTTCATTTTCGTATATTTAATTTTTATCGAACACAAATACCAACACAAACGCATAATTGAACATGATTTTTTGTTCATGTTTGTTCATTAATAAAATAAATTGTTTGTATTCATTCATGTTTGTTCGTTAAAAAACTAAATGAACATTTCACAAACATAAACGAAAACAAATTAACAATAATAAACAAACATAAATGAACAATAAACAAACATAACTAAACAAACATAAATGGACACAAAAAGAAACCTTAAATGATCATTTTGTAACTTTTAGGTGTATTATTGGAAATTAAAATATTACTAAACTTATAGGTTTCTAGTATGACATAATAAACTCATGTCTTAACACATAATACCCTTTTTATATGTAAAATAACGAACATAAACAAGAGTAAATGAACGAACATAAACGAACACATAAGAACGAACATAAACAAACGTAAATAAACGATCATAAACGTAAACGAATGAACAAAACATGTGTTCATGTTGTTCGTTTAATTAAAAGAATACGATTTTTTTGTTCATGTTAGTTAATTTCCTAAATAAACAAACTTCCTTACGAACAGTTCATGAACGTTCAGTTCTTTTATAGGTCTAAAAAATATATACATAACCTATTTCTAGAATGGGTAGTGTTTAGACTGACTTGTTTTTATTAACGAGTTGTTTTAATCAATGACCGAGCTTGAACTAGTTTAAGGGAGGACGAGAGGTAAAAGTAAACTTTTTTAGGGGGAGCAAACTCAATATAAAGGGGGTTTAATCAATGACCGAGTTTAAACTATTAAACCAAAAATTAACACTACAAACAAAAAAATAGGGGGTGATGGCCCCACGACCCTAATGAAGCTTCGCTTATAGTTTAATTTCATGTTGATTTATCTAAGGGGTTGTTTGATTATCGCTGACTCAGTAAGATATGACTGAGTCATAAGCTGATCTAGTTAATTCTGATTGAGTCTGCATCTAACTGAAATTTGATTGTTTGTTTCAGTATCTAAGTGAACTTTACTGAATGATAAAAATAACCGTACGTACAAAGTAACACCCTTGTATCATTTTAAATTGTTTGACAAATACATTAAATGAATATTATTATAAAAGAATCTATACAATATCAAATAATATCTCATGATATCATTGCAAAATATAACCGATCTATACAATTTACTTTTCTATACAATATAATATCTTATGAAAATTTACTTTGCAAACTATAACTGATTTATACACCCTTCCGATTTATAAATTTACCCCAAAACATCACAAAATTCATTCATCTTTACCACCACCACCACCATCGCCACCACCACCATCTCCACCACCACCTCCCCCTCCACCTCTTCCACATCTCTAC
>BJCM01198682.1:0-11161 GCA_018326385.1 Flaveria bidentis
CCCCAAATGTAGACTTTGCAGTCATGTTGCAACCACCATAATCACTATCTGTATAAGCATACAGATTGATGTCAGGATTCTTTGGGTACCATAAACCAAGTGTTGAAGCACCTTCGAGGTATCTTAGAATCCTCTTGATAGTGACGAGGTGAGACATCTTAGGGTTGGCTTGATATCTTGCATAGATACATGTAGCAAACATAATATCAAGCCTGCTAGCAGTAAGATACATAAGAGACCCAATCATAGCCCTGTATAAATGTTCATCTACACACTCCCCCTCAAGATCAGGTCCAAGGGAGTGGTTTCTAGCTATGGGTGTCTTAGAAATCTTACAATTAGTCATGTTGAACCTCTTGAGTATGTCCTGAACATACTTTGACTGACTTATGAAGATGTCATCTTCAACTTGCTTCACTTAAATTCCCATAAAGAAATTGAGTTCCCCCATGGCACTCATTTCAAATCTGTCTTTCATCAGCTTCTCAAAGTCTTTGTAGAGCTTTGGATTAGTTGAACCAAAGATGATGTCATCCACATACACTTGAACTAGCAATATGTCATTTCCCTTTTCTTTGATGAAGAGAGTTCTATTTATAGTACCTTTCCTATATCCATGTTTGCAAAGATACTCAAACAGTGTCTCATACCACTTCTTGGGTGCCTGATGCAGCCCATAAAGAGCTTTGTCAAGCTTGCAGACATAATTAAGATGATCAAGATCTACAAAACTAGGTGGCTATTTGACGTACACCTCTTCATCAATCATTCCATACAGAAAAGCACACTTCATATCAAGCTGAAAGACCTTGAAGTTCTTAGATGCAGCAAATGCCAGGAATATCCTAACAACTTCCAGTCTTGCTACTGGAGCAATGACATTAGTGTAGTCAATCCCTTCTTCTTGTGTGTGTCCTTGAACAACTAGTCTAGACTTGTTCTTGATGATAATGCCTCTATCATCCTTCTTATTCCTAAACACCCATTTGGTTCCAATGGTAGTCTTCCCATAAGGAAGAGGACAAAGGTTCCAAACTTTCTACCTTTTGAATTGAAGCAGCTCCTATTGCATAGCTTCAACCCAACTTCCATCCTTTAGAGCCTTATCAACTTTCTTTGGCTCGATTTGGGACAAGAGACAAGAATGAAGACAAAAATTTGCTTCATGGGTTTGTCCTCTTATTCTTACCCCTGTGAATGTTTGTGGTGGGGTGAGACTTGTGGATCCTAAGCTGAGGGATCATAACAAGTTGCTGAGAAAGATCTAAATTAGAGAAATTTAGATCTGGCATAGATGTTTCTCCCACCACATCAGCATATTTATCAAGAGAAACTTGATCCAAGCAGTGTGTGACATCATTAATGTTATCATCTATGGTGTGGTTATTAGCATCAAGAAATTCTTGATCACTGTCACCACCACCATTGTGGTCTTCCACATTTGAGGTATCCTTATCTGGTTGTGGAGCCTCTAAACTGGAATTTGAAAGCACCCCAGATGTATCAGCTGAGTTTGTCATTGTAGTGCTGATAGAAACCTCATTTGCAGAAGTAGTTCCAACTAGAGGTGAAGATGTATGACTTGAAGGTCTTCTTAGCTCAAATCTTGGATCAGGATCACCTGTATTTAGATTTTCTATAGATCCTGAAACATTCTCATAATATTTGTTAAAACAGTTGGTAACTAAATCAAAATCAAATAGCCAATCAGGACCAGAACCAGCCACACAGGATGTGTGTTCATTGAAAGTCATATTGGCCGACTCCTCAACAATTCTAGTTCTGAGATTGTATACTCTATAAGCCTTAGCTTGGGAAGAGTATCCAATGAAATCTCCATCATCTGATTTCTCAGCAAATTTGGCAATTTGATCTTTGGTATTCAAGATGCTACAAGGACATCCAAATGACTTGAGAAAACCAATGAAAGGTTTCCTCTTGTGCCAAAGTTCATAAGGAGTCTTGCCATGAGTCTTAACCACTAAAACTCTGTTCTGCACATAGCAGGCAGTGTTGACTTCCTCTACCCAGAAGTTGATATGTTAGGACCGTATACGGGACAGAATACTAACTGTTTTACATGTATACCAAATCAAATAGTGCGGAATCCTATTTGATTGGCGATCCAATCAGTGAGAACGCACGTAGAATCGATCTTAGAATGAATCTAAACGTTAAGAACGATTGCAATACAATTTAGTGCGATCAATGAACTTGGAACAGGTTCTCTAAAGTCTCTGGATGGCTAAGGTACGACTTAGTACATGGGGATTCGAAATCATCTCTTTTTCCACGAATTAAGTGGTATTTATAGGCTAGGATTTCTCATTTGTGCGACAGAGTCATACGATTGTTCCATCCGCACAACTGAGGCTTCAGTCGTGCGACTGAGTCAATGTCATGTCACAATCGTGCGACGGATCTAGTCTCCTAGTTCAGTCGTGCAACTGTTTCATTTGCATGAAGTTGTTCATGCGTATGGTCCATTAGCATGGACCATTCACATAAGAACTTCACATGACTAAGTTTAAACATATTTCTTAACCATTCGTGACTAAGAACTATGTAAACAACCACAAACCTATATAGTTAGTTCAACCATGCGTTATTACATATTAAGCAATGAAATATTCAACATTATAAGCATAACCACACATTATATTTCATTCAGTACCCATTCAATTACACATATATAAGACACGAAAGACATTTTACATTTGAGCTCCGAAACTAGGTACACATGTATCTACGAACTCCCCCTTGGTCCTAGTTTACTTTATTGTCTAACATTCTTCATCAGTTCTTCAATATTCTTGTACTTCTCCTCTCTTGTAGCTCCAGCATGTATCTCAAATGCGAAACAGAGCCTTATAACATTTTGAAACTGGAGGGTTTCTACAATGTCTTGTGCGTCATAAAACAGTGGCCACTTGTATAAAGTGTAAACATCATTAACCGACAAGTTGGTGAGCCACGTTGGGTCAAACACCCTGATTGTTTCCATATTTCAATCTCTGTTCAAAACTATGACCACCTCACCTGTTCTCCAATCGTAGTACTACCATTTAAAATGTGGAGTGAAGTCCTGAGGCATTTCCCTTAGAGGGATTCTCGACATTATGCGCGGAGGACTCCACATCAGCATAATCTTTGGCTTTCTAGTAATGGCATCAACTTCAGATCTTCTGATATACCTCGTTGGTTGTTGAGGTTTGAAGCTGATCCACCTGGTGTGGTACTCTCTCTTCAAAGCTGCTTCAAACCAACCTGACATCTTTCGAGGGTCAGCATATAACAACTTCAATTTGGCCAGCTGGTTAAGCTTAAAACCGGGTAGAGTCTTCAGATCGTGTGGGAATCTGAAGTACTCGATTCCCTTCTCTCTCTTGATTGCATAAACATTTAGATCATCAAAATATGCCCAAGCTATGATCTTTCCTGACACCTTTAGATGCTTCTTCACTTTATAGAGCTTGGTGTAGATACTAGGCTTTGGAGCACTACGTTGGGCTCTGATCTCTACAAAACATGCTGCCCATTCAGCCTTTTTGATGTTGACATCGGCGTCTGAGGCTTGGGCTTGATCTTTATTCTTCTCCGACTCCTGCTCCATCTTATCCAGTGTTTCAAATGTATCACTGACAAGAGTGTCACCCAAATTGGTGACTACATTTCCCTCGTTGTCAACATACTCTGGATAATGTTATGTTGTGATGTCTTCAATCTCTATCTCGTCCATATCATTAAGCTCATCATTACTATCCACGTTAACTGTAAGAGCATCCTTCACAATCTCATCTGGATTCAGTCGGAACATCTCAGCCAGTTGCTCATCAGTATGGTCATGAATTTTTTCTCCTTCTTTAGGAGTGTAACTCACAGACCTCCTGATGATCCCTTGCAGATCAAGTATCATTGTGAGTTGAGACTTGATCTGCTAACGTGGAGCAACATCGTATTCATCATGTTGATATTGTGGATCTGCTTGATTTAAAACATGTAACTCATAATTCATTAGTAGATAATCAAGACTGTTAAATAATCAAATATATACATACACATTCATTACATAAGTTTTAATACATGATTCAATTACACAAAATTTCAAAATACAAAAACATCTAAGAATTACTTTGATCTTGAATCATGTGTTCTTTAGCTAGCGGGGCCGAGGACGAAACACCTTGATTCTGAGTCTTCTTGGTGTGCCTCTCTCTTGCAAGTGAGGCCTCTGAAGCACCCGCATCTCCTCCTTCCTCATCATCCTTATCATCCTCCTCCCTTCCTTCATCACCTCCATCGTCTGTCTCATCCTCATCATCCTCACCATCATCGTCATCATCTTCTCTGATCTTCAGAGGCTCTTCTTTTGATCCCTTAAGCTTGAGCATGATAGACCTGTTAGATGTCTCCAACTCTTCAATCTTCTTTGTTGATTCAGCTTTATGCTCCTTGAGTTGGACAATATCCTGAGCCTGCTGAGAGATCTGCTGTGATTGGGTAGCAGTTAGCTCCATTAGCTGTCGTAGCTGAGCAGTCTTCTCATCATCGGCAGCCAACAACTTTAGCACCATACGATTTAGTGCTGACAACTGTTCCTCTACTCCACTAGAAGGTAGAGTAGATCTAGTAGTGAATGTGGTGTGGGATAAGGGACCGGCTTGGTGGCTAGTGGTGGTGGTGGTGGCAGTGGTGAATATGGGTGGTGGTATATGTGTGGGTGGTGATGGGTAGGGTGTAGTGGTGGTGGAAGTAGTGTAGATAGGTAGTGGAGTGCTTGTGGTAGTGGTGATGGGTGAGGTGGTAGTGGTGGTGGTGGTAGCTGTGGTAGTGGGTGAGTGAGTGGTGGTGGTAGATATGGTGGTTGTGGTGGTGGATGTAGAAATTAGCGTGAACCTCCGTCTTTTCGGCTTCATCCCATGGGGCTGAACCATCCTCTTCTTCCTCAAACCCTTGAGGAGAATGCTCCCCATGGGATGTTGGGCTGATTTGGGGTGTAGGTTGGATCAGTCAAAGTCTCCCTAGACCCGCCCGGGCGTCCACCAACCGCCTGAATCCCTCTTTCGGGGGCAACAACCTTTGTGCCCACCATGCGAGTTAGTGGCTCCTCATCCTCCTCCTCCTCAGGAGGACAGAAATCCTGATGGAAACTAGCTGTGGTGGTATCTCCATGAGTGGGTGGTGGAGGTGTAACATGTGCAGTGGTGGCCCTAGATGAAGCGATGCCTGAGTCTCCACCATCGCCACTATCATCATCGCCGATGTCATCGGATGGGAGAGCAATCTGCTCAATGTCCAAGTCACTCTCCTCGTGACGCTACTTTTGCCTAGCCGGCACCACGTGGTCTTCTCTCGCCAAGTGCCCAAACAATCTCTTTACAGGGGGCTTTACCTGCTTGCCCTTGTAGACCTTCATTCTCCTGAGAGTGGTGTCATCCATGATCTCGAGAGATACAACATCATGTCTCTCCTTAGGCAGCGAAGGAAGCTTCTCGTCTATGATCATCTATAGAAATCTTGGGTACATGCAGAAGCCTTCCTTGCCTTTGGCCTCTAGATTCTCGATCAAGTAGGAAAATATCATGTTGGAGAAGTTAAAGGGATGATTCAACACCAGTGGCACATAGGCATTCTGGATTTGGTTTTAGGTACTTGAACTGGGGACACAGGTTGCTTTTATTGAGAACACTTGCGTTGATGTCCACAGTGTACCTCATCCGAAGAAAACATCCCCTCACTGTAAGTGGATGTAATTTTGTTGGGTAGGCAGCATCATCTCCCAAATCTAGTACTCGTCTCAAATCGGCTCCTGTGACCTCAATCTCCTAGCCAAAGATAGTGCTACGAATACAGTAGGGCTCAGTCGATCTATTAACATGTTCACCTTCCCAGAATGCCTGCTGTATAGATCGATAAGGTATGCATGGTGTAGATATCGCTCGAATTATCCTCGATCTCTTTAGAAATGCAATAATGTCGGCAAACTTGGCAGCATTCTGAGTGGTGGCATCCAAGTTAGCACAAATATTGTGCTTGGTGTTGATAATCCACCTATCAGCCATGATTCTGTAACACAAGACACATGCATATTAGATCAGCACATAACAAATGCCTTTTCACTTTAAACTATTTGAGATCAGTTTGGTTCAATCGTGCGATTCAACCATATGATTGAGTGTAGTCGGATGACTTAGTATGCGACTGAATTCAATCGGGTGACTTAGCATGTGACTGGGTTCAATCGGGCGACTGAGCCTGCGACTGAGTTCAATCGGGTGACTGAGCTCATACGCCTCGTTCATTCGGCCGACTGAGTCATTCGCTCAGTTCAATCGTGCGATTGAAGTTCATTCGAAGTGACCAGTCACATACTTCTCTGTTTGACATCTTTATCTTGATTCTAAGTCAATATTTGCAATTCAACATGGTGCTCAGTTTCTTTAGACTCGCCGGATTGTTAATAGTTGATATATGCCTTTGATTTTACCCAATTTCGTCATTTAATTGGTCTGTTGTTAGTTAAAACTTCTTTATTGATTTTAAACTAATTCGGCCTGTTAGGGATTTGTTTCACCGCACATTGTGTGCAATTAGGGTCGCTTATTACCTGCAGAAGATGTAAGAAATCGTTAGTGTCACAATGGAGAAGTGAAAACGATCTATTTAGATTTGGGCAGAGTAATGGCATTATCGGGCGTTTTTAGGGCAATTGAAAGGTGATCAACAAAGGCGACCGACTTTAGCCCTATTTATACTAAATCTGTTTTCAATCGGCCGACTGGGTCCATTCGCACTTTACGAGAGTGCGATTGGAGCTGAGTCCTGCGAATGGCCCAGTCGCTCACATTCAGTCGGGCGACTTGGGTTCAGTCGGGCGATTAATTCATTCGGTCTCCTCATTCAGGCGATTGGCTTAGTCTTGTAGGTCAGTCGTGTGATTTGTTCATACTCATGCTCTAATTGGGTGAATGGTTCATAAGTATGATTCAATCGTACGACTTGTCCATACTTTTGGTCTAGTCGTGCGAATGGTTCATACTTATGAGTTTGACCTTATAATACTTCAACACTTAGCCCTTTTATCATTTGATACAACTTTTAAAGCATACGATCATCTCAGACATGATCGTTTTAAGTTAGAAAACTTTTGATAACCTCAGTTGTGATCTTTAAAAAAAAATATTTTGTCACCTCAGATGTGATCCATTTTACATTTAAAACACGTGTGGTCACCTCAGACGTGACCCTTTTTAAGAGATTAAATCCTAGATCGAGTTTCGATGCATAGTCCGACATTGACTTACTAATTTTTTTGAATACAACTAAATTAAATAACTAGAAATTTAAAACAATTCTTGTTTTCATCGAGAGTCATTAGCAAGTTTAGTAAATCATACTAGAGCTACCAGATGAACATAATGATTTGAACTTTCAAGAATTGCAGCTCACGATGATTGTCAGTATACTTGACCACATTTGCAGTTTCTTCATTATTTGACATCGCGCGTTCCACTGCAATATCACCTTTGTTTGCTGAGTCATCATCTAAATCCCCAACACTAGCAATGTTGGATTCTCCAGGAGACACAAACTAAAAGCTCCAATCTTGTCCTTCGTCTTCCTGAGCTGTCAAGGCCTTAGGATCCTTGCTTGACGAAATAGGACTACTTGTGGGTTTATCCTGACGATTGAAAGATGAGAATGGATTCCCATTTCCTGTCTTCTTGGGCTTCACACATTCACGCTTGAAGTGCCCCTTTTCCCCACAATTGAAGCAGGTAACTTTGGTCTTGTCAAAACCAATAGTTGTGTCCTAAGTGGCAATCAAGTTCTGTCCGGTCTTCTTGACAAACTTCTTAGCTCTCCAGACAACACTTTCTAAGGCCAACATGATGTCCATTCTCTCCAACTCTGTCTCGTCTACCTGCTCGTAGTCCTCATTTTCCAGATGGCAGTTCCTAATTTTCCCAGCAACTAGTTCGTCATAGGAGTGAACGACAGCTGTTAAGAGATCCATATGCTCCTTTGCTCTACCTCTACTGTCACATTCTCGAGATTCTCGCTCTTCAGTTTTGTAGCATTGGCATCAAGTGCTGTGTATTGGGTACAAGACGACCCTGACGTGTCAGATCGTGAAGTAGTAGCTTGAGATGGAGCAGCTGAACTCGACAAAAATGCCATTTGAAGTGGTGCTCTAGACGTTTTGGCTTGTGGAGTTGAGTGGTATAGTGACGGATTCTGATCATATGAAGACTTTTGGGCCTTGTACTTCATCCTCAACTCTTCCTCTCTCAGCTTCAGAATGAAATCGTGGATATCTATCTTCGCTAGCATGTCATTCTATCTGAGGTTGGATACAAAGGAAACCTACTTCTTTGGCAATCCTTCTGCGAAGTTCGACACCTTGTCTTCCATAGACGTTGTTACTCCATGAGTGTGCAGCTCACTCATCAAGTGGTAGAACCGATCGATGACGTCATCCAAGCTCTCCATACCCATTGACGAGAAGTTGTCGAACTTCTTCTTTAATGCTTTAGCCTTTAGAGCTTTTAATAACGCATTCCCGTCATACCGTTTCTCCAATGCATCCCGCAGCTTCTTTGCTTGCTTGTTCTCAGAAAATTGATGGAAGATGTCCTTAGGAATTGACTGAGTTAGCAATGCATATACTTTCTTCTCTGCATTGTACTTTACCTTTTGGCGATCAGTCATGCCGCCTAAGGTAAGTTTGACTCCATCTGCACCTACAGGCATGCTATACCCTGTCTCTATCGACTCCCACAGATTAGGATCTACTCCATTTAAGTAGATCTCGAATCTTTGCTTCCATTGTGGGTAATCATCTAATGTTATTAACTTAGGTGGTTTATTGTGATTCCCCACTTCATTTTCCAGAAGCAATAGATTTTGGATCCTTGAATCCCTCCCTGTGGTGAACACTGAATATTGATCCTCCATTACTATCGACTTTGAACTTTAGAACAAACTGTTTTACTTATGCGACTGAAGGAATGCGATTGAACATTTTGTGCGATTGAACAATGCGGTTGGCCTAGACGTGCGAATGAACAAGTGCGGATGGCTCAATCGTCTGAATGGGCAGGTGCGGATGAACACTGCGAATAGGCAGTTCAGTTGTACGAATGGATGAACGACCGAGTCCAATCGTGCGTATGAGGGATGCTGATGGATTCAGTTGTGCGATTGAGTCAATCATGCGACTGAAGCTGCTGAATTTTGAGAATTCAAAGGTTTAAGGTATTTTGACGCAAAAACACGAATTTCTCACGAACCCTATTTGCCGTATGCCGGAAAACGTTAACTTTTTGACCTGGAGACGTCTAAAACACTGTTTAACACAAAAAGATTGCGTTTTTGAGTGAAAAACACGATTTTTATATCAAAATCGATTGAATCACACATAAATCAAGAGCCAAAGCTCTGGTACTACTTGTTAGGACCGTGTACAGGATAGAGTACTAACTGATTTACGTGTATACCAACTCAAATAGTGCGTAATCCTATTTGATTGGCGATCCAATCAGTGAGAACGCACGTAGAATCGATCTTAGAATGAATCTAAATGTTAAGAACGATTGCAATATGATTTAGTGCGATCTATGAACTTGGAGCAGGTTCTCTAAAGTCTCTGGACAGCTAGGGTATGATTTAGTACGTGGGGATTCGAAATCATCTCTTTTTCCATGAATAAATTGGTATTTATAGGTTAGGGTTTCTCATTCGTGCGACTGAACCATTAGTATGGTTCAGTCGTGCTATTGAGTCATACGATTGTTCCATCCGCATGACTAAGGCTTCAGTCGTGCGACTGAGTCAATCTCAGGTCACAATCGCGCGACTGATCCAGTCTCCTAGTTCAGTCGTGCGACTAGTTCATTTGCATGAAGTTGTTCATGTGTATGGTCCATTAGGATGGGCCATTCGCATAAGAACTTCACATGCCTAAGATTAAACATATTTCTTACCCATTCTTGACGAAGAACTATGTAAACAACCACAAACCTATATAATTAGTTCAACCATGCGTTATTACATATTAATCAATGAAATATTAAATATTATAAGCATAACCACATATTATATTTCATTCAGTACCCATTCAATTACATATATGTAAGACATGAAAGACGTTTTACATTTGAGCTCCTAAACTAGGTACATATGTATCTACATGATGTGCAGCTTAGAGTCAGACAACATGGTTCTTGCAGCTTCTATCAATGTCCTGTTTCTCCTCTCAGCAACACCATTCTTCTGAGAAGTCCTGGGAGCACTGTATTGTCTTGTAATACCTTTTTCATCATAAAATGTATCAAGGATTTGATTCTTAAATTCAGTTCCTCATCACACCTAATGATCTGGACCTTGTGATCAGATTGATTCCCAATCTACAAGATGAAGCTTTTTAGAATCTTAGAAGTCTCATCCTTAGTTCTAAGAAAGAAGACCCAAGTGAATCATGTAAAGTCATCTGTGATCACTAAACAGTAAGAGGTACTTCCTAGACTCATTACACTGGTAGGGCCAAAGAGATCCATATGTAACAAGTGTAGGGGAGTAGTGATGGAGTTCCTTTCCTTAGGCTTGCGAGATACATTATGTTGCTTCCCTTTTAGGCATGCAACACAATGGTCATCACTTGTAAACTCTTTCTTTGGCATTCCAGTTACCAAATCATTTTTAATTAGTTTATTCATGTACTTAAAGTTTACATGGCACATTTTTTATGCCATAGGAAAGACTCATCACTATTGACTTTAGACAAAAAGGATGAAACTTCTCTAGAGGGAGATGTTTCTTGAAAGTCCATCTTGTACATGTTCCCTTTCCTGGGGGCTCTAAGAAGGATATGCTCATGAGGAATGACCACACCCGGCTTGAGAACAATGCACTCATGCTCAGTAAAGAGCATGTTATGACTGTGATCACAAAATTGGGATACACTCAGAAGATTGTACCCAAGCTCCTTGACAAAGTTTACCTTTTCAATGCTGAGCTTACCATTTGTGACCATGCCCCTTCCAGAAATGTAACCACCTTCATATCCTCCAAAAGCAACTTGTCCTCCATCAATCCTTTCAAAGTTCTGGAATAGTGACCTATTGCCTGTCATGTGCCTGGAACAACCACTATCAATGAT